>APFE031115671.1:241383-253916 GCA_000404065.3 Pinus taeda | reverse complement strand
TAAACTTCCTAAAGGTGAACCAAGAGCTTAAAACTAGTCAAAATCTAAGTTAAAAGAAGGAAAAACAGAGCATCTATCCTATCTTGTCATTAATCCTAAGTCATGAATCTAATTCTTAAAATCAAAAGGTAAAGTTGTAAGTCATGTTGAAATAAATACAGGGAATGAAATTAACTGAAGTACTTCTAGTTACTCTAACCTTCAATTTTGAAAGATAGCCTTCTTGAGATGGAATAAAAGCAACTTTCTGTACTTCATGAACTAGAAAAAAACTAAATAAAAACATCCAGAAGATAATTGATTGGTTTCAACCCTTATGTAAATTGAATGTTTAACCATTTAGTTTAGGATTGATATCAGCTTGAAATGGTGATCAAAAGCATTCATTAATATAGTGCATTGACAACCTAAACTAGGAAATAAATAACAAAAATAGTGAGTAAACTAATCAACAATGCATCCTCATTGCTTTCAATCTTTGTTTAGAAACAAATTAGTTTCCTTTATGAAATGGATTGGAGAATCAAGACTACACAATTGAATTCTAACATTATGCTACTGATCAGAACTAAAAGAAATCAACCTAAGTTACAAACATTGTTAAAAGAAAATGATGAAATTAAAACTGAATAGAAAAAACAAATGAAAAGGAAACCTCCTTTAGTGCAGGGGCCCTCTACAACTAACTAGGTTGAGCTGCTAACTTAATTCAAAATTCTCCTTCAAATGATCATCGGTCAACACACGACTTTATATTATAAACATGAACAAAATGTCCAAAAGTACAGAGCTACAAGTCTGAGCTTAATACATCAAAAACTTCGAACCCCTTCCGGTTCTGTACAATTGGTATTTAAAAGAAAATATTCATAACTGTCTTTTGAGGAAAATTAGCTACAGGTGGTCTACACGTATCACAATAGGACTGCGTAAATGTTTGATCAACTATAGGTGACTTGAATTCGAGCAATATGGTTGCACAAAACCACTAACACAGGTGGCTGATCCGAGTTAATGCTACAACAGAATTGTTGGATTTATTAATTAACCACGAAAGGGTAGACAAAGAGTTCTATTGCTTCTAGGTTTTATATGTTTGACTCCACCTTTGACTATGGTCTTGAGCTGGCTTTTTTATCGATCTGGGCTGGGTGACTAGGATAGGATCCATGTCGAGACAATTCCAGAGATGCCCATGTGTCCGTTTATTTCGTTTGACACCTATAACCTACCGAAACATGGAAGTAGCTACGGAACACACAGTTAGCTGCAGAATAGGCTGCATTTCGTAGCTAATTTGCAAAAACTTATTCAAATAGAAAAAACATAAAAATATAACATTTCAATCATTTAATGTCCTCCTTAAGACAAAATATCATTTATCAGTGACGGGGATCTGTATTTTTATGGAAAAGCAAGGGAAAGAAGTGAGAAAAGTTGTCAAGGAGAGGGTAATTCTAAGGTTCAACACTCCCTCAAGGATGATTTGTCTCACCTTTGCCACACACTTCTTCCACTTAGCCAACTCTTGTGCATTAATTGAAGCTGGCTTTGGGATTTCTTGATCAATGAATTCCTTGAAGCCATTGTCTTCTAATACAACCTCCATTCTATCTTTCCATGCCATGTAATTCGAGCTACCTTTGAAAGCATACTCGAGTCTCAAGCCATAGAACGCCATTGGCCAACCTTGAAGTATGATATGGATTCGATTTACACCTACAACCCCAAACTTCAAACTTCGAATTCTCTTCTCAGTACACTGTTCACAGCTCTGATACCATGTAGAAAATTTGTGATAGGTTAACGTGATAATGCAATATAAATAAAAGCAGAATACTATAACCTACTTCTACTATCAATTTGCGGAAGCTTAAAGATCGAGATGAATAATATAACCAAAAGAAGAAGAATCAATGGCACAGTACACATGAAAATACTTTGGGGAAAGTCTCAGCTAAAAAACCCACACTATTGTATTATCATACATGGTGGAAATACATAGGAATTATACAAAGCCTTAGCTCTCATAGCTAGCCATCTCTTAGTACAATCCTCACAGATGCTCACAAGTAATCTTGGCTTCTCTCCAACCTTCCTCTCTTCTCTCCAAGCTCTTATTTCCTTCCGTTGTTCCTTGTGGATGATTATCCTATTACCAAGTGGAAAACCAAGCCTTCAAAACTGTGCAATCCTCAAGGATGAATCCTTGACTGCATGCATGAGTTTTCTCCATGAAAAAACACATACAACTAATAATACACTGTCCTTCAATATTAATCTCAATTGGGTCTTTCTCATAATAGACATGCATGAGTTTCTGATGAGGGAATCTTCAGTTAACTGGAGTAGCACTAGTTGAGTGCATTAATGCATCAACTGGCTATTAACTCACTATTAGTTCCTCAAACAGTTTGGAACTAATTTAACTATACTTAACTTAGTAAACTGAGTTAACTAATTAAAACTCAAATACAACTCAATATTATCTCCTTAATTTAAGGTATAACTCTTGCATGACTTCAGAAAGACTTCTAACTTGAATTTCTCCAACTAATTAATTTAAAATAAATTAATTAATTATTTCCAAGTAGCTGTTAAGACTAAATTCGATTTTAATTCACAATTTAATTTAAGGAAAAATTAAATTGGAATATTCTTGTTGCCATATTTCAACAAAGCTTTCTCTTAGAGTAGATTTCTCTTTCCCTCATTAGTAATCAAGCTTCTTTTGAATCCATAGAAGTCTGGCTTGAAAAACCCTAGTGGTCTATCGCTTGCTGAGCAAACCCATCACTTTTACTTGTGTATACAACATTGTCACCTCCAAGTTTGTACGAACCTCGGGTTGATAAAGTAAAGTTGGTAGCCCCAGGAGTGGAAACATTCTTGCTGCAATACAGGTGCTCATCACTTTTTGGCACCGTTGCTGAGGAGGTGTCTGAGTAATATGTGATTACTTATTTCTTTCTTCCATTTCTTGTCTCTGATATTCTACTATTAGTTTCATTTCTACAAAAGTAATTTAGTTTGCTTTCTTTTCCATTATGCATTCTTTGCTTTCCTTTCCATTCTGCAAGTAAGATTTCATTCAAGAAGTTAGCTTTCATTCAGTTAGCTTTCATTCAGTCTGCAGTTTCAATTCTACAATTATTTTCAAATCTTCAAAAAAACACAAAACAAAACAAAAACACTTCTTTCGTGCCTCGTAGGAATAGGGATAACTTAGGGAATTTTTTCCAAATACCCCCACTGCTTCAAACATCCAACCTTCCCTCTTCTTCACAGGCTATGAATTGGAGGAACCCTTAGGTGAGCAACCATAGATATTTGAAGAGCCTACGAGGGGAGAAGAAGAAGAAAAAGAACCGATTCCAACTGACCCAATGGATGAAAATAGAAATGACAAAGGAAATAGAGAAAGAGTTGAGGGTGCCCTCCCCATCGGGGAAACCAATGGGGATACCAAGATGAATAATATAAGCCCCTATGCCCTTCCTCATTTCCATGGCCTAACCTCTGAATATCCATACACTTTCTTGTTTGAGTTTTTTTTTATATGCGGAACCTATGATGACATCAATGATGAGCAGAATTTGAAACTATTCCATCCAATATGAAGGATGTAGCTTTGTGTTGGTTCATGGGTTTACGTAGGGATAACATCACAACTTGGGTTCAGATGCAACAAGCCTTCAAAAACAAGTATCGAGACTACTACAGGTCTAAAGACACTAAAGAGGAAATTCTTAGGATGACCTTAGGGCATGATGAATCCCTAGAGGATTATGAAGAAAGATGCCAACTTAGCTAAAAAAGGGCCAGGCGCACACTTGACCCTGAGTCACTAAAGCTAGTACTGCTTAGAGGGTAAGGGAATATCTTTTAGATACCCTAAACCTATTAGCAGGAAGGGACATCTATCAGCTACCCTATGAAGATATCAAGACTATCGTTAGAAACCATTCTAGGGAAAGTAGGAAAAAGGGTAGGGGTAGTCAACCTATGGTAAGTCCATCCTCTTCCACTATATCCATTAAGAGTGAAATTGGAAACATGCTGGAAGATTTCAAGAGTGAGATGTTGCAAACCCTTGCCCTACATATGGACACTATGCACATTAAGAGAAAATAGGAGGAAGCAGAGAGAGCCTTAGTCATTTTTTTCCCTAGATGCACAAGGAGGCACCATAGGAATGAATGTCCATTAAACCTGATTGAAGTCTGTTCAGTCTGTGAAGAAAACCACTCCATAGACAAGTTCCCTTCACTACTTGGACTAAAAGTTGTATATTAGGGAGTTGAAGGGGTGACTGAACAACTCTGCTACATAAATCAAAGGAGACCTCATGGGCCTCAGCCATACCAACAGGGCATGCAAGGGTCATCCCGTGCATATTACAACCCCAACCAGACCACATCCATTCCCTCTTGGGGGACCCCTCCTCATCTTTCCTGGCCTACAACTCCTCCTTGGTCCTTTGCACCTCAGTATCATTCCCATCCAACCAACCAGTCATTTCAACCATATGCTCTGCCACAACCTCAGTGGAATGCACTGCCCCAGGGGTGGAGGCCCCCATACAATAATGCTCCAACTTTATTGTCTTCACCACTTGCTCAACCACAACTTTTATACCTTGCTCCACCTAAACAACCCCAGTTGCCTGCCCAGCCAAATCCAAACCCAAACAACAGACATACACAACAAGTATACAGTGGAGAGACATCCTATCCTGCTTATGTTGTGGAGATTCAGGAAGTCAACCTAAGATCTGGGAAAGTAATCCCAGACAACCAACCTCTCCCTCCACCTAGGGAGAGTGAGGAAGAAAGAGAAGAAAGCATGCCTAAAGTAAATCTACCACCCTTTCCTGAGAGATTAACTCAACCAATCTAGCATACCCCGAGAGAGACTGAATTTCTGGGAGAATTAAAAAATCTGTGTTAGAATTCCACTTCTCCAACAAGTTGATTAAGAAGAAGTGCTTCAAACATCCAGGGAGGTGAAAAAGGGATGCCCCTACCATTAATGTCATTGGACAATTGTTCGACTTAATGTTGGGGCAGGTAATTTGTCCAAAGTATTTGGACCCTGGATGCCTTGTAGTAGATGTGCACATCAATAGCACCATTGTCCCACAGAATTTGATTAATATTGGGGTTGCCATTAATGTGATGATGAAGGACACCATGCTCAAGCCCAACCTTCAGGGTTCATTGAGAAAGACTGCAACAGTCCTGCAACTTGTAGACCATTCCACAGTGACCCTGTGGGGATTGTGGAGGATGTGATGGTCTCCATTCACTCTTGGGAATACCTTGTAGATTTCCTAGTTCTCTATCCTAAGGTCAAGTTTACTGGTTACCCTCTCATCCTTGGGAGGCCCTAGTTAGCCACTTCTGATGCCTACATTAGTTATAGGGCTGGAAATATGACTATAAAAAATGGGCATATGTCCAAGCAGTTGGTCTTGTACCCTCCTACCCAACCATCTCTAGAACATGACTTACATTTATGGCTAGAGGAGGAGGAAGAAGATGAAGTTTATTTAGCCCAAATCTATACCTTAGAAACAACCATGGGAGGAGGAAAACCAGATGAAGATGATTTGATTGAACACATACTCCAAAGTCCAACTCCCAGCACATTGTCCTTCGAGGAAGTAGTAAAATAAACCAAAACAACCATCAGATTGATTTATGCTTAGCAGATTCAAATCCTACTCGTGTCGAAACCATAGAATTCGGCCCTGAAAGAACTTTGAAAATCAACCCATCTCTTTCTGTACACCAAAAAGAAAATTTGTGCAACATGCTAAAGGAACATCTGGGTGCCTTTTCTTGGAGTTACAAAGAAATGAAGGGAGTGCATCCCTCAGTGTGTACTCACCACATTTATATAAAAGAAGGTTGAAAACTAGTCTGACAACCCCAAAGGAGAATGAATCCAGCTCTCAAGGATATAGTTAAAGAAGTAATGCAAAAGTTGCTAGATGCAGGATTCATTTACCCTATCTCAGATAGTGAGTGGGTCTCTCTTTTGGTGTTGGTTCCAAATAAAAATAGTAAGTGGAGGATTTTTGTCGATTACAGAGAGTGAAACGAAGCCATAAAGAAGGACCATTTCTGTCTACCTTTCATTGACCAAGTGCTAGATGGCCTGGCAGGGAAAAAGTTTTTCTCTTTCCTATATGGGTTCAGTGGGTACAATCAAATCTAGATCATCTCAGAAGACCAAGATAAAACCACCTTCACTTGTCCTTGGGGTACCTTCACCTATAGGGTCCTTCCTTTTGGCCTATGCAATGCCCTTGCCACTTTCCAGAGAGCAGTCCTAAGTATATTTTCCAAGCTATTCGATGAAGCAGAGATTTATATGGATGATTTTACACCCTATGGGTGTGATTTCCAAAAGGCTCTATCCAAATTAAGTAAGGTGATGAACAAATGCATTGAAATTAACCTGTCCCTTAGTCCTAAAAAATGTGAGTTCTTGATGACTGAAGGGACTGTTCTAATTCTTTCAATATCCTAGCAAGGACTACAGGTGGACCCAAACAAAATATCCATCATCCAAAGGGTCCCACCTCCACAAAAGTAGAGAGATGTCATAAGTTTTCTAGGTTTAGCTGGATACTATCAGAGGTTTATAAAAGACTTCAGCAAGTTAGCTTTTCCCTTATTTGGTTTGTTGGCCAAAGACTCTGAATTTGTATGGTCAAAAAGCTGTCAAGAGGCCATGGACACCCTAAAGGACAAGTTGACCATTGCAGCTATTCTCCGAGGCCCAAATTGGGCCCTTCCTTTTCATATACATGCTGATGCCTCACACAAAGCCATGGAAGTAGCTCTAGGGTGGATAGATGACAAATTGCCTTATGCCATTTACTTTATTAGTAAGAACCTGTTAAAGGCCAAACTAAACTATACAGTGAATGAAAAGGAGATCCTGGGTGTTGTGCATTCATTAGAAAAATTTAGGCATTACATTATAGGTTATCAAACATTTGTACATACTGACCATGCAAAAAAGTAAATATTTAATGAATAAACCTGATGTGAATGCCCAGATTATTATATGGTTACTTTTACTACAGTATTTTGATCTAACTATTATTGATAAGCATGATAAGGAAAATGTTGTTGCAGAATTTTTGTTCAAATTAACTTTACCTACAAGGGAGGAAGGAATGGTTGATGATTAGTTACCAAATGAACATTTATTCACCATTTCAGTCCTCTCTCCATGGTTTGTTGACATAGCAAACTATTTGGTGTCCGCATAGCTCCCACCAAGTTTGTCCTCCAAAGAGAAAAGCAAGATTGTGAGGAAGAGCACCCCTCACTTGGATTGGGGGAAGCCCCTTCAAACTAGGCCTGGATCAAATTCTGAGAAGATGCATTAGGGAGGAGGAAGTCTTTGAAATCCTTCTAACTTGTCATGATGGGCCTTGTGGAGGTCACTTTGCAGCCAAGAGGACATCATTCAAGGTGTTACAAGCTGGTTATTATTAGCCCACTCTTCACCAGGATGTGAGAAGATATACTAGTCAGTGTGATCAATGCCAAAGGATGGGAAAGCCTACTCCAAGGGATGAAATGCCTCTGCAACCTCAAGTGACTTTTGAGCCATTTGACAAGTGGGGCATGGATTTCATTGGACCTATTGACCCTCATTCTAAGAAAAATCAATACGTCATTGTGTGCACTGACTATTTGACCAAGTGGGTTCAAACCAAGGAAATCAAGGCAGCAACAAAAGAGAAGGTGGTTGAGTTATTAAGGGAAAATGTATTTTACAAGTTTGGGTACCCTAGAGAATTGGTCACTGATCAAAGAAACCAGTTTACATCCAACATGATTCAAGACTTATTAAGCCAACACAAGATCAAGCATAGAACCTCCACTCCCTATCACCCAGAAGCTAATGGGCAATTGGAGGTGACCAATAGCATGCTAGAGGGCATTCTGACCAAAGTGGTTAGAAGAAACAAAAAATATTGGGCAGATAGATTAGTTGAGGCCACCCGGGCCTACAATACAACGTGGAGGACCACCACTGGATTCACACCCTATTAGTTGGTCTATGGGAAGAAGGCCATATTTTCCATTGAATTTGAGTACAATACATTGAGGATGGCAACCCAACTAGACCTAGATCTCACTAGTGCACAAAAAGAGAGATTGCTCCAGCTGAATGGGTTGGATGAGTTTAGAATGCTGGCCCTCCTACACAGAGCAGTGACTCAAATTCAGAGGAAGATCTGGCATGATAGGAACACCAAGGACAAGAAATTTCAATAAGGTGATTGGGTTTTGTTATATGATTCCATATATAAATATTTTAAGGGAAAGTTAAGGACTATATGGTTAGGGACTTATGTCATAGAGAAATGTCATGATAATGGTTTAGTGCAGATTATAACCATATATGCAGAGGTCATTCCTTTACTCGTTAATGGGCACATATTGAAAGTTTATAAGAGGCCATTGTCAAAGTAAGAGTTCATTGATGGTATCAGCAAAATAGTGATGGTGGTGGAGCAAGTATCAACTCCTACCTCATCAAGTCACTAAGAAAAAAGAAAAAATAAAAATAAGAGAAAAATAAGGAGACTCGGGTGAAAACCTCCATGAGGTGCCTAAGTCCCACTGTTGGGTTGAAAACCTCTTGAGGTGGCCCAATGGTGTCAAAAATAAAAGAGAAATAAAAATATCTCTGGGTGAAAACCTCTCTTGAGGCGCCCAAGGCAAGCAACTAGGATGAAAACCTCTTGGAGGCATACTAGTTGTTTTCAATAAAACAAATAAATAAATAAAAGGAAAATTATGAAAATATTGTTTGCAAGAGAGCAGGAGGACGATTAGAGCAACAAAAGAGAACCAAAAGGGACCTGTCCAACTCATGTTTTTATTTATTCCTTCATTATCCTTCATCATTCCATCATTCCTTCCATTTTTTCCACTCATTTGCCTCAGTTTGCAAGGGTTCTATGTTTTCTACAAGATTCCCTGTAAACCTACAGGGTTCCCTAAAAACCTGCAGGATGATCCTATAGGAATTACAGTGGCTTGGGAATCCTAAAGGAAGTAATCCTAGAGAAAGGGGATGACCTGCCCATGTCAAAAAAAAATTCCTACTTCACCATCTCATCACCATACCTCTCTCCACCATGATCATCCCTACATTCATAAAAAAAAGTCAGTTTCAAAAAAAATTCAGTTTTCAAAGAAAAAACACAGAAAAAAGAGGATTAAGACATAGAGCAAGGGACAACACCCGAAGGATATTTTCCTCATTCGCAAATCCCTAGACCCCTTCTCTACTCATGCCAATCATCCTTGGGCTCCATCATTAGAAAATGATTAAGGATTTTAAGGGAGAAGCATCTACAGGACATCTTGTAGGAAATCCTGTAGTAGCCTATCCCACATAACAAAAATCACATGTTGTAGTCCTTCAAGCATGGAAGATCTGGAGGTAGAAGAATCTCCTCTAGAGCCTAGCAGTAGCATCAGGATCATCATCATCAACAGCAAGTACCTGCACATCAAATAAGATCTTTAAAGGACAATAAAAAAGGAGAAAACACATGCAACCAACACACATCAAAGACTTCATTATTCAACAAACAACATGAAGGCATCATTACCACAGGTAAGTATCTCGCTTCGACTCTCTCATTAGAATAATGTGATCAAAAGATGTAAAAGTTGTGAAAGAGTTGGTTTATAAGCGGAAGGTTTTCAGTTAACTTGGCCACCTTCGTTTAGTCAATGAGGAGAAAGCAGTTAAGGTTTTCAGTTAATTTGGCCACCTTCGTTTAGTCAACGAGGAGAAAACAATTAATCCTTACACATGTGGTAGGAGTCAAGTCAAGGAAAATAAGGGTGAGGTCGAAAGTAGTTAAGCTATGGAGGCCCAAAGTGGGAGTTGATTACGAGGTGAGGAGAATGATGATGTGGTTGTGGGACCAATTGTCCAAAAATGTATATTCGTACCTCGGCTTCTAGCACACCACCTCACTCAAATTACCCATATGAGGAAATAAATGTTGATCCCCATGCATAGAAGCATTCAAATTCTTAAGGCTCACACTAGAAAAGTCTCTCTTGACCCTCAAGCAGTCTATAGGAAAGGAAAATTTCATTTTTTCCTGTGCAGGACCACCTACATGAAATCCTACAGGATCCTACAAGATACCATCCAACACCTACAGGATTAGCAGTGAGCAGTTTCAGAGGGAGAAATACCGGGGTTGGCTTCATCAAGCAGTGTTAAGGATGTAGGCTCTACATTTGCCCACATGTTTCCAAGTGAAAGGAACATAAAAAAATATTCTAGTTTGTTGAAAGTGATTGTAGCATAAGGGAATTGTATACATATAATTTTCATTTACATTTCCTCCTTCGTTAAAATTTGCTTCAAACATATACACTCCTCCATCCATCAAAGAAAATGACTAGGGGGTTTAATAAAAGGGAACCCATCAACACAATGACAATTCATCAACACCCTATTGTGCTAGAGATATTCACAAGGCACAATTGAATGGGTTTCTTTGAGAAATTGAGGGGGTATGATGATGAAGTAGCCAAAGATTTTTCTCTCTCTCACATTCCACTGACTAGGACCCATGCCACTGTTGTGGTGAGAGGCCTCTCCATAGAGCTCACCCCTGAAATCATAGGCATAATTACCACACTTCCCTTAGGAGTTACTTGGAGAAAGGAGGATAAGGGAAATAGCCAAACTGCAAAGAAGAAATTCTTTTTAGAAGGAGAGGAGGCCATGGAAGACAAAAATGTAGTGAGAAGAGCAATCCTACCCTACCCTTGGAATGAAATTAGCTACCACCTTATAAATTATATCTCATGTGAAGGTAGGTGAAGTGTGGTATATGGATACCACTTTAGGCTTCTTCAAGAATTGAGGTTTGGAGTAGACACCTCTCCTCAAAGCAGACTCAACATCCCCTACTTCCTTCTTTAATTAGTGATAGATATGAGCATGAAGGTGTAGGAGGGAAACCATCAACAGCTAGCCCATCATGGGTTAATTATACTTATCATAAAAGATGCCCTCCAAAACCTCAGAATCCCTATCACATGGGAAATTATTAGAGAAATGCAAACAGAGGAAGATATAAAAGCCCTTGAATATGACAAGAGCCCTACTGCCAATAAAAAGAATGAACAAGAAACCGGGGAGGAGGAAGAAGAAACTAAAAAAGAGGAATAAGAAACAAAGAGAGATGAAGAGGAAATATATGAGGAAGAAGAGGAATAAAAAGAAAAGGAAAGTGGTTAAGAGATAGAAGAATATGCAAAGGAGAAAACTAATGAACAAAGTGAGGAACTAGAGGGAGAAGAAGAGGATAAAGACAAGATGAGAGGGGGAATGGAAAAGAGGAGGCAGAAGACAAGGAGGAATCACCCAGGGTATCTCCAGAACCCACTGAGAAAGAGGCAGTAGCTGCCCTCACTATTTAGTACCCCTATCAAACAAAAATGGAAAATACAAACAAACTCCATTTTACTTTAGGATAAGAAAAAGTACAAGAATAAGGTAGGGAAAACCTCAAACTCCCACCAAGGTTCCTATTGTTATTAAAGACTCACCCAAACAATATGAGAAAATGGTTCCTCCTATGAAAACTCAAGGAGAAGGACCACCAGGACAAGCCTCCCCCAAGTCTCCTATCACTTATGTTAGAAGGCCTATCACTATATCTGCTTCATCCAAAGGAAAAGGCATCGTTCAGGATACACAGAAGGACCTACAAGAAGGAGAGGAAATCCTAAAGGAAACTCTACTAAACCTATAGGATACTTAGAAATTGGATAAAGAAGGGAGTGTGTAGCAAGAAACAAAGAAAGAGGACCCAGAGCTAAGGGAGCCTAGTACTCAACCTAACCTTGACTCCTATTATAGGTTTATTGAAGGGGGTAGGGTCATTCCACAAAAAATTTCCATCCCATTATTCTTTGAGCTTGAGAAAGAAAGATCAAGAAAACATAGATGGATGTAGATTTCCAAGTCCAAGGGAGTGGAGGACATAGGTCACATGGAGGAAAAGCTTAAATATATGGGTAGAGAACTGAGCAACCTGAGGGACAAAGAGGCAATTATGTTATGAAACCAGCTCAAGAAGAGATAGATCAACGCCTTAGAATTCAGCCTCTTCGAGGGGGCAACCTCCTTTACATTACATAAATGAACAATTCTTGGATGATACAAATGAAAAGACCTCCTCTATATATATAGGAGTCAAGGGGTCATAACATAATCAGAGCCTACATAACAATAATAATGTAAGGGCACAATAATAACAATAGTGGGCTTCTATGGGGCACAATAGTAACAATATGGGCACTACATGGGGACATCAATATAATAAGTGGGTTGTACTAATAACAATAAGGGGTTACACTAGTAATATAGGGGCCTAACATGCCCCTCTCCTTCAAAAAGTGTTGTCCTCAACATTTGAGTAGTTCTTGATGCTTCTGTATAAAATTCTTGTCCTC
>APFE031115671.1:184291-239459 GCA_000404065.3 Pinus taeda | reverse complement strand
ATGAAGGGTTATGCCAAATCTCCCACAGTGACCTGATTATAGACTAATTCAGTAGAGCGAACTTGTACGACGTGCCATGTGTCGCTGTTTTGACCTTTGGCTCTGAAAAATATATACAAGAAACTACAGTCCGTCCTCTTTCTGTAACTTCTTATGAAATTTCAATCTGATGCTCAGAGAGAAAGTTATGACGATTGTCCCTAGGTCACCTGTTTTGAATGTAATTCAGGATTCTGCAAAAGGACCAACTTCCTAAGATCATATCTCTAAAAATATAGCGTGAAAAGCTCTGAAATTCAGACTTGCGATTCAGCACAATGGATTCTCAAATGGGTTTGTTTTTTAGCTTATGAAACATGCAGAAAACAAGTTACAATGAAAATGCCATGATGACCTGTTTGGAACAACGAAACCCTAGAATCCAAAGCTCTGATACCAAATGTTATGAAACCGGCTCAAGAAAAGACAGAAAAGATAGATCAACACCTTAGGATTCAACCTATTCGATGGGGAAACCTTCTTTAGATTACATAAATGAACAATTCTTGGATGATACAAATGAAAAGACCTCCTTTCTATATATAGGAGTTTAAGGGGTCATAACATAATCAGAGCCGACATAACAATAATAATGTAAGGGCACAATAATAACAATAGTGGGCTTCTATGGGGCACAATAGTAACAATATGTGCACTACATGGGTACATCAATATAATAAGTGGGTTGTACTAATAACAATAAGGGGTTAAACTAGTAGTATAGGGGCCTAACAAATTATAAAAGCTCAGTTGGAGGTAGAAAATGCATGGTTAAAAGGACATCTATAAGAAAGAGAGAATCAATTGGCATCCATGGCCAATCTATCCTTAGAGGTAATCTAGTGCAGGATGCCAGATAAGTCCTATGCATTATACCTTAAGGAACAATGGCTACAGTTCCAAATCAAGACCCTAGCACAGAAAGGCATTATGCCCATCCAGGATTAAAGACAGTTCGTTGATATTTGTGATCAAAGCTCATTGGAGGATAGGGCTAAACTATCTGAGTTCTACCTACATAACCTAGCCTTATCAAATATGAATGTATGGGACCCTAATGAAAAACTAGGGGATTTACAGTTGATGGATTTGGCATCATGGATGAACCATGAGGAAGAAAGGGTTGCTGAAATGAATAAAATTATGGCAAGGGAAGAAGTAGAGCCTCTCATGATTAGAGTTGTGCAGTCAAATCCAATGGCTATCATCAACACACAACTTAATTGCAAATGACCCTCAACTTGCACCCAGGTATCTTGTTGCCCAAGAGAAAGCAATTACACATTTTGAGGATTGTTGGAAATAATACTGAGAGGGGGGGGGGTGAATCAGTATTAGCAACTTAACAATATTTCATTTCCATAAACAAATTTATATATGCTACTTCTGTTAATGCAACTTGCGCATATACGCATCTGTGTTTAGAGCAACCAACGTATACCTTTATTATTTAGTCAGTTGATCTTTAATCTGTGAATCAAAACCATATAAGCAGTAACAGGTACAATAAAACAGAGCAGACAATACACACAAGAACACAAGATATAAGGTGGAAACCCAATGTGGGTGAAAACCACCTACTGCAATTCGTCTTTATCTTCTTTTAATAAGAAACTTCTTTTTACAATATTTTTGTACTGGTGTAGTCTTATACCAGTACGTAAGCTTCTACCTGTAGAAGGCTACAACTTTCTTTCATTCTCTAGCTTCTCCTGGAAGGGAGCTACAACCCCCTTAGCTCTTGTACTAACTAATGTAATAGTACGTAGGTGCTGACCTACAGAAGGCTACAACCTTCTATTTTCTTCCAAGGACCACGTTTCGTAAGTTTTCAAACTGGATATATCAATAGCATCAATCAAACATCAAAATATATCTGCACCAATCAATCTCCCTTGCACTAACAAAAAATAAATCAAGCAATCACTTCTCTGAATGTTGTAACCAGAATACAGTAACAGTACCAGAACCCAGAACACTGCAACAGTAAACAGAAGTAGCTAAAACATATTTTATGAGACGTACGCTACTTCAATGTGTCGAACTTGCATACATACACTGTTATATGAAGGCAAACCTGTGTATACATTGTTTTGAATTTCCGAAACAATGTGTATATGCGCCTTTGCTATACGGATGTTGCGTACAGATCTGTAAAAGATGATTTACCCTTTTCAACTATTCAGACATCAATTTATACCCAGATCATCAGATTTATAGCTCAAGAGATGTGCCAATTATAAAATATCAAAACCACACAAAGATACTTCTCTTCAAGCCTTAAGATCTTGACCCTTCAATAGAGCATATCCTTCTTCAAGTGCTTAGGTTCCTTCTTGATTCAGATCCAGCTATGTACCATAACCCAATCACCAGTATTCTAGATCTTGCTCTTCATTAGATATTCAATACTTGAGTGCCTTTGCCTAATGATCTCCTCCTCCTTTTATAGTCTTAGGCCTTACTCAATACCATGGTACAAAACCACTTAGAAGCAATACCTTGGACCAAATACCTGGGGTCAATACTTTGGTCAAGATACCTTAGATCAATACCATGGGTCAAAATACCAAGGACCAAATACCACGGACCAAAACCAAGTTTTCAACATGTACGCACCTTTCCTTGCGTTAAAGTGTGTGTATACACATACGCGCCTTTTGGTCAGCGAACTCGTGTGTATATGCGGCTTGGTCAAGGCGAACCTGTGTATATCTCTTTTTCCTTCATTCTGAGAGCCTGAATTGTGATTTGTCATCTAAGTGAGTTTCCATCAAGGAAAAAACCTATATCATAGTGCCAAACCTGTGTCATAATTCCAACAATCTCCCCCTTTGGACTTGATGGCAACCCCAAGTCACTCTCCCCCTTTTTCATCAAGGGAAAAGCGTTATGCTCCCCCCGAGTACATGCTAAATTCTCTAATATGCTAATGTGTATTGTTCATGCTCCCCATGACTGTAAGTAAGGTCTGAAAAAAGAGTTTCTACAAGAAGAACATGACTCTATACATCATAAATGACCTTCCTATCACCAAGGACTCATACATACATCCATCTCCCAATTAAGTGGGGATATACCAAGATTGACTCATCTGCCCAACCAAGTGGGGATACATGATAGGACAAGAACATTACATCATCCATCCCAGGCATAGTGGGGAAACAAAATAGGTTGTTACATGACCTTGATAATAAAAGATATACATGACATAGAGACAAAATATCTAAAACAAGATAGTTATCAACAACTATCATCAGCAACATCTATTAATCACCATTAGCAACCATGATCTCCCTCTACACCCATTCCACCTAAAACAAAAGAAACTATGAAATTGTACCAAGATCTTCTAAGATAATGCCAACAATGCATTATTAGAATTATATTCTCCCCCTGAACCTGTGCCAGATGATTACTGTGTGATCAGGTGCTCATGTCCCAAGTGTTGTAAAATGCTCAAAAATTAAAGTGCTTAGAACTAGTTTAAACTTGAATGACTGGAAAGAGCTCATCCTCCTGATTCCATCGCTATGAACGGTTCGAAAAATGGTCTCCGTATGAGGAAGTTATGCCAAAAAGAAAAATTGCCCAATAACATTAAAATTTTGATCTTTTTTTGAGTTTTTTTTTTTGAAATAGAATATTCTTGGAATATTCCTTTTCAGGTAGGAAATGGTAGTCTGCCACATGGCGGGCTCGGAGGCCACGACGTGGCCCGGGTGACATCATCATGACGTCAGCTCAGTTTTTTGGCATGCGTTAAAAAGTTGGTAACAGAGAGGTTTGAACACATGACCTGCTCTCCACAAATGTCTCGCCTTACCAACACACCATAGGGGCTGGATTTGAAATGCATGCAAAATGAATTGAGAAAAGGTTTCGTTTTGGTATTGGGCAGGGCCCGAAGGGGGGCGAGCCCCGTCCATGCAACCACGTGCCCAAAACCCTGGGCTATAAACCATAACCATCAGCGGGAAATAAGTTATGTTAAGTTTAAATGCTGTCAAACGTGTTCACATTTAAAAGTTAAACGTGGAGTTAAAGAACCAGTTCCTCTAACCGTTTTGCATGGAACCCTATGCAGAACTGTTGAGCTCGGAAATGCAGTCACATGTAGTTATCCAACAGTAGTTAAGGCGCAGTTAGACTGGCGGAAATATTAGCGGAGCACCAAATCTGAGCAGTCCCACCATAATTGGCGGAGTTAACTGGATTCAACTACAGTTAGCTGGAGTGATTCTAGGCCTAATTAGGGGAAAACTTCAATGAGCCATAACTTTGGCTAGGGAATTCCTTTTTGGACGAATTTGTTTTTGATTTTGACTATTCAGATGATTTTGAAGCCATTGGCATAGGTTAGAGAGCAATCAAAGGTCGTTTGCAGGTGTTTTTTCTCCGTGGAAGTTCTAGGAGCCACTAGGGCCCAGTATTGTGAGAGTTGTATAGGGTTGCAAGTACCCATTGGAGGAGAAGCAGTAGTTATTCCTAACTAATTTGAGTGTTCTGAATCCAGTTTTACGGTCTATTTCACCTGTTGAGGCTTTTATTCAACTGTATATTCATTTTGAGCTTTTAATCAAAATAAGGACATGCCCATTTGGGAGCCATGGACCCAGCAGATGTAGCCCAGGAGGGGTGAACTGCTTTATCAACTTCTTTTGCATTTGCGGTTGAGTTATTTTGCAGAACAAATTCATTTTAGTGTGTTAAACAGTAAAAGAAAATAATTATACTATACTTAAATGGGTCATGAACACCTGAAAATTTCATTTGTTTTTAACTGCAAGACATGTACATCTTTGAAACATGTATGTTACTTAATTGAATACCTTGCAAAGCATTTACAAGTAGTTTCAATTTCAGATCAAGTTGGTATCAGAGCTATGTTGTTGTTTCTTTGTATCAAAAGTAGTTAAATAAGCTATAGACAGAGCCTGAAACGAG
Organism: Pinus taeda; assembly: GCA_000404065.3. NCBI lineage: Eukaryota > Viridiplantae > Streptophyta > Pinopsida > Pinales > Pinaceae > Pinus > Pinus taeda. Next base: position 234,473 of record APFE031115671.1, on the reverse strand, counting down.
CCAGGAAGCCTTCGAAATGCTCTTGTTATATGATTGCAAAGTAGATAAATGCTCTTTCAGTCAATCTCTGGTGTAGTTGTCTTTTGATTGTTTTTGTGCAAAGATCTTCTAACTATATTGCAAGTATTGATGCTTACCAGGTTGAAACTTAAAAGAGGGGAAGGACAGTTGACTAGAGAACAAGAGAATCCTCAGTCAAGGAAGGCCAGAGAGCCATCACCTCCACCTTCAATTTCACCCTCAAGAGTCTCAACAGAAGCTTCAAGAATGTCTGAACAGGAAGGAGAAATTCCTGCAGACATGGATCCAAAAGTAGAAGAAAGAGTCTTCAGAAAGGCTTTCTTGGACCTCACTGAAATGGTGAGGATATTGTACCAAGAAAGAAATGAGAAATTGGCTGGATAAGGGTCCAAACATCCACATGAAGGAGAGGGCTCTTCAGGAGGTAAGAAGGATGATGATCATTTAAAGAAAGGACATGGAGGTAATGGTGATCCACCACCCTCATCGTCACCTTCTTCCTCTTCATCCACGTCTTCTTCTTCTGTGCATAAGCATAGATCCTCTGGAGAAAGTCCTTTTTCAAAGCTTGATGTAAAATTAGAATTACCTATGTTTAATGGTGAAGTGAATGTAGAAAATCTTGACAATTGGATTAGGCAGTTGGAAGTTTACTTGAGGATCCAGAATATACATGATGATGCCACAAAGATTCAATTGGCTTCTTTGAGAATGGATGGAGCATCATTGGTCTAGTGGGAGGCCAAGACCCAAGAGGAGATCAGGAAATTTGGTAAGGTTACCTTAACATGGACTGAATTTCTGTTAGCCATTAAAAAATAGTTTTATCCTCTTGCTCACATGCAGAAAGCCATTATGAACTGGCAAAATTTCAGACAACTTAAGGGTCAGAGTGTCCAAGACTACACCCAAGAATTCAGGAGAAGAGCTCTCTTGTTAGGGGTAGATTTACAGACCCAGGAAACCTTGCTGAAATATATTGGTGGCTTGCATAGCTACCTTAGACACACCATCTTGATGTTTAACCCTACTAGCCTGGATGAGGTTTGTGTCCAAGCTAACCCATTTAGAGGCAAAGGGAAAAAACACATTTGAAGAGGGTAGAAACAAGCCCCCCAAGGGGAAAAACAAAGAGAAAACCTCCAAGGGAAAGGGAAAAAAGAATGCATCTGTCAAACAAGAGAGTGAGAAAGTGATCTGTAAACATTGTTCTAAACCAGGCCATGAGGAGAAAAACTGTTGGAAATTACATCCTGAAAAAAGACCTCAATTTAACAAATCCAAAGGGAAACATAAAATTGTTGCTACTACATCTACACCACAAGATTTAGGGGATGATTCAGGTGATGAAACCAAAATTGCAGCCATGGGTTTGAAAAACTTGAAGGGAAAAGAAATTGAAACTCAAGCCAGCACTAGTACTTCAAACTGTCATGTACAAGCTCCTAATGAGGAAGAAAGAATTGAACTGTTTCATGTGAGGTTGATTTCAAAACATACTAATATTGACACACTTTTTGATAGTGGGTCACAAGAAAACCTTATATCAGAAGACTTGGTCAAGCAACTTAAACTTGAGACCGTTCCACATCTGAAGCCATATCCACTTGGATGGATTTGCAAGGATGAAAATTTACAAGTTTCAAGAAAGTGCACATTACGCTTTGCAATTACTGCACATTTGATTGACACAGTTGAACTTGATGTGGTACCTTTTGATATAGCAGGAATTGTTTTGGGAAGTCCTTACTTGTTTGACAGGAAAGCTATCTTTCATTGCCATGAAAACAAATATCATCTTTTCAAAGATGGCAAGGAGTTCATTGTTAGAGCTCATTGCAAGAAGACAAATATAGCGATGGTGAATGTAGGACAGGTAAAAAGGCTGGTCAATTCAAGTAAGAATTTTGTTATTCTTATGATTAAGCCCAAGGTTGATGTGAATCATGAGCCATTTGACAATTGTGATCCAAAACTTAAATCGGATCTCTATGATGTAGTTGATGCATATCATGAGATATTTCAGGAGCCAACAGGTTTGCCTCATAAGAGGGAGATTGAACATGAAATCCATTTGCATCCAGATTGTCCTCTTCCAAACATAGGCATGTACCGCATGTCTATTATGGAGAATGCTGAAATAAAGAAGCAAATCAAGGACTTGTTGGGCAAGGGTTTCATAAGGCCAAGTACTTTGCCATGTGGGTCACCGATTGTATTGATTCCAAAGAAAGATGGCACTTGGCGTATGTGTGTTGATTTCAGGGCCTTGAACAAGATAACGGTAAAGAATTGTTACCCACTCCCAAGGATAGATGATTTGCTAGACTAGCTGAAAGAAGCTCGATATTTCACTAAGTTAGACTTGCGCAATGGATATCATCAAGTAAGAATTGAAGAAAGTGACATTTGGACGACAACCTTTAAAACCAAACAAGGACTCTTTGAATGACTTGTGATGCCATTTGGTTTGTGCAATGCTCCTGCAACTTTCATGCAGGTAATGGATGATGTCTTGCATCCTTTTCTTGATGATTTCGTTATTGTCTACTTAGATGAAATCTTAATTTTCAACAAGTCTAGAGAAGATCACGTCATGCATGTTAGGAAAGTACTTGATGTTTTGAAGAAGAATAAGTTATTTCTTAAAATGTCAAAGTGTGAATTTGGAAAGACTTCTTTGGTTTATTTGGGACACCTAGTAGGAGGAGGTGCTTTGAGAATTGATCTTGCTAAGATTGAGGCTATTGTGAAGTGGCCTACTCCCAAATCCATTACAGAGGTAAGAATTTTTTTGGGTGCAGCTCAATATTGGAGGAAGTTCATCTCTAACTTCTCTTCTATAGAAGCTCCTATGCATGCAATAACAAGTGTGAAGCATGCTTTCCAATGGGGAGGAAAGCAACAAAAAGCTTTCGAATCTTTGAAAGAGAAGATTAGTTCAGCTCCGGTCCTTGCATTACCGGATTTGAGATAGCCATTTGAGATACAAACTGATGCTAGTGATTATGCCATGGGTACGGTTCTTCTACAACATGGTAAACCTATTGCTTTTCATTCTGAAACTTTTAATGGTTCTGTTGTAAATTATCCTACATATGATAAGGAGTTGTATGCATTGGTACAAAGTGTCAAAAAGTGGAAACACTATTTGAAGGGCAAAGAAACTGTTATACATACTGACCATCAGCCCTTACAGTACTTGCAATCATAAAGCAAGTTACAACAGTCATGACACTTCAGATGGATGGGTTTCTTGCAACAGTTCCATTTGAAAAATAGAGCACAAGTGGAAGAATCACTCACAAAACCACAATAAAATAAGATATGATCTGGTATACCCTTTCAAGAGAAAAACTAACTAGAACATGAGGTTGCTCTACTCTCTTTTCTCAAAAATGAATGATGGAAATATAACAGAGTGAGACCTATGGTCCATGGGATACTACATAACCAAAAACCACTTTATTTTACCCTTCCTTTATCCCCTCTTAATGACTCTTCTCAATTATGGAAAAAAATGCACTAGAATGGAATCATGTCCCGTTTTCTCCCAATGGATAGATTATAACACTGCATATTAGCCAACTAGGGGTTAAATTTTACCCATCCAACCCTCAACATGATTTAAACTTGACTCTTCTAGAGTATCCTCCATTATGGTCATGTGGCTAGCCCCTTTTTCATGAGTAGTTGAGCTAATGTGGCATCCTCTTGAATAATGGTGGACAAAATAGGAAGGTCAATTTATATGTGACATAATGTTTTCATATTGACTCCATTTAAGGTCTTTCTTGTACCAATGGAAAGGTATCTAAGTGTAGAAAAAAAATAGGTAGTTTAACATAATAATAAAAAAATTGGACCCCAATGATCAATATTTATGCATGAACGAAATGAAATACATATTCAAACCAAAACATGGAGATGCATCGAAACAAAATTTCAATTAATAAAATAACAATTGCTGATTTTTTTTTACATATATAAGAAAAATAAACTAGCTCAGGCAATGGTAGCTTATCTCTGAGAATATATGTGATGGATAAATGCCTTCTAAACTTTGTTAACATGATGCTTGTGGGATTATTTACCATTAATAAATAATGGAAAACCCTAAACATCCAAAAACCTAACCCTAGGAGATGAAGCGCCAAAAGTTTGTGGGCCTCATTGCGGTTAGTTGGAACATCAACTTCCCAGGGTCATAGCTTTGGCATACGATCTTTGTTTGGTGCATATGATACCTCACTAGAAATATCTATCTGAGGAATATGTTATTTAACTGCAAAATTATACTAAAACTTTTGGTTTTGCCTGTTTAAAATAGAAACGTCATTTAGGGCCTCAAAATGGCTCTGAAATTTTAGGACCTAAAAAAATGCCAAAAATAGTATACTTTGCTCGAAATTAGTAAATTGAAAGGAAATAGTTTTGGGGTTTTGAGTGTAATAGGTGGGTTTCCACCAATATCCACCTAGATCAGTCCTCCCCTCTTAGAAAGAAATGGTCCCTATTGTGTTGATTTCCTCCATGAGATGAGAAAAATCCTATCGTACTTGCTCCCTAGTGAACCACTTCCCTTGGTGCAAGAGCTAGTTGGCTTTAACAAACTAATATAGTTGGATATTCTATTGGAAAGTGTTCTTAATTTTTGTATCCATGATATGATCATTCATACCATGTTCAATGCAATCTAGTTTGAACTTTATTGGTACCATCTCTCAACAATGTATGATGTGTCTAACAATGGTGGAAAATATGGTCAAAGGTCATCCATATTAAACACTAGGTGCATGCCAAGTAATGGAGGAATTTTGAGGTTGAAAGAATTGTCTCCCACAACCTTGATGATGGTGTAAAGCTCACATTAGATGGGTCAAAGCTTCCAATGGGCTCTGAAAGGCGTTCTTTCTACAAATGCAACCAAAATTTGTTTCCCACCTAAGATTTATGTGGTGCCCAATGTTGATCATGATGTTGTTTGTAATTGGGATTGGATTTATCCAAGATGTCATGAACATGTTGGTAGATGTGTTGAATATATTCAATAAACTTGGTGGATTTATTAGCTTCAGAATGAACATGTGCAGATTCTTTTTGTGTATATGCAAGAGGCAGTGCAACATTAATAGGATATAATGGTTGAAATCTCAACCCCACTTGAAAGGGGTTCTAGCCAATCGAGCTAAATAGAGATATGTTATAATTATGTTTCATATAGGGAAGACTCTCATCCCATGTTTGTGGATGCTCAGAGTTGTAAAAACATGGTATATGCACTATCATCCTGTTGATGAACTTTGTTTGGCCACCAGTTTGGGGATGGAATGCAGTCAACTTGGTGAGCTTGGTATCCAACAATTACCAGAGGCTCGACTAGAATGTGCTTAGGAACATGTTATCCCGATATGATATAATTGTTTGTAGGATCCCAAAATGTACCCACACGTATTCAAAGAAGAGTTTGGAAGTGGATTTTATTGTGATACTCTTCTTGTAGGAAACCAATATGGCCATCTTATAAAACTTGTCAACAACAAAAAATACATAATCATTTCCATGTTTGGTATAAGGAAGGCCAGACATATAGTCCATGGAGATGGATTCCAAACACCGGCTAGGAGTATTCATAGGAGTATACAGGCCTTGCTTCTTAATGGTTGGCTTGGCAATGGCGCAAGAAATGCAAGCTCTTTTATATTTTCCAACATTATGTCGGATATTTGGCTAATAAAAATACTTATGTAGTATTTTCATTGTCTTCTGTATGCCAAAGTGTCACATGACTCAACTGTAGTGTGCCTCCCAAATCATCTTGACTTTCTCGCTTGAAGGAACACAAAGGTGTCCCAAGTTGCATAATAGTGTGTCTTAGAGGTGGAAGTTTGGAACTTACTTTCCATCCATCAACATCTGGTATGTGGTGGTGAATTCTAGATCATTTTTAAAGATGTTGTCATCTAAAAATCTCATGCCCACAAGAGTCAAGAAAAGTGGCCAATACCAAAAACGGTGGCCATCTGAGACAATTTGCAACATTATTGGTGTCCCTTCTTGTACTTAATTTTCAGATGAAATTGTTGTAAGTATGTGGACCATTTATGATGGAGGTCATTCTGCAACTTCCCTTGTGTCTATATAATCTAAAAAGTTTAGTGATCTATGTGGATGATCATCTCCTTCCCCAGAATGTAATGTTTCCACTTCCAGAAATCCTGCATGATGGAATACATCTCTTTATCATAGGTGGGGCATTTCATAATTGTATCAAAGAGTGTCTCACAATGATAGGCCATCAAATGTCCTTGTTGGGTGAGAACTACACCAATAGTGTAGTCAAAGGCAGTTGTCTCAATTTCAAATGTTTGTTGTAGGTTTAGCAATGTGAGTATTGGTGTAGAGAAAAGGAAATGCTTCAACTTAAAAAACGCCTTCTATGGGGACTCAAATCAAAAAAAAAAAAAAAAAAAAAAAAAAAAAAAAAAAAAATGTCTTCCACTCTTCCTTTATTAACTTGACTCAAAGGCCAAGTGATATGAGAGAATCCCAACATGAACCTTCATAGAAATTAGCGAGACCCAAAAAGTTGTGAAGCTCTATTAGCGTGGTCAGGGTTGGCCAATCTTGAATTATTTGGATCTTATCCAAATCCACATGCACACTTTGCTGAAGAATGATGTAACCTAGGTATTGGACTTGGTTCGTGCCAAAGGTGCATTTATCCAAGTTGACACAGTTTATGTTGTCGCAAGCTTTGAAGGACCTGTCAAATATGTTGCAAGTGATATTCCCAACTCTGGTTGAAGATGAGGATGTCATCTAGATATACAACCACGAATGAGTTGGTGACGGGCCACAAGATGCCATCCATTAGCCTCATAAAATTTGCAAAGGCATTTGACAACCCAAAGGAAATGACCAACCACTTAAAAATTTCCTCCTTGGATTTGAAGTGAGTCTTCCATACATCAGTGGGTTCTATTGGAACCTGGTGATAGCTAGAATTCAAATCAATCTTACCGAAGTACTTCTCCCCCTTGAGCTGGTCAAGAAGATCATTAATATGTGGGATTGGATACTTATTGTTGACAATGATTTTATTCAGTGGATGATAATCAATGAAGATATTTCAAGTCCCATCCTTCTTTTGTACGAGTATAATTGAATCCCCACAAGGTAAGGAACTTAGTTGTATTTTCCCTTTTTATAACAAATTTTGGATCTACTGCTTTCTTTCTTCATTTTCCATAAGAGAGAAGTGGTATATCAGCCCATTAGGTAGAGGTGCTTCAAGAGTTAGATCGATCGAATGATAGACCTGACAATGCCAAGGTACCCCTGCGGGTGTGGAGAATATGTACCTATATTCTTCCAAAACCTAATCCACCCACTTCTACTACATGGAGGAACCCTCCCATGTGCCATGGATTTGGCCATGATCTTCCCCTTACTTTGAGAGTGAATTAGAAAGAAAACAAATTCCTCTGTCTCGTAGATGAAATTACTGCATTTCTTAGCAGAGACCAAAGAAATGGTAGTAGGTGGGGCTACCTCTAGTATTCTATATAGCTTACTTCCCAAAGTAATAATAAAAGTTTGAGGCTTGGACTCATACACAACATAATGCTTTCACAAGTATGGTTGGCCTAATAATACATCACAAATTTCAAGGGGAGAAACACCACACAATATCTCACCCATGAAGGGATTAATATTGTAGGGCAAGCGACACTACTGGATGATGTGAAAATCTCGCCCTTGGTAAAACCATTGACAATGCTCCGGTAATATGAATATCTTGCTCCATAAAGAAGGGAACATCATCATTATGTCTAAGACTATGAATAGTATGTATTGGACTGTCGCTATTGAAAGTATGATAAAAAATAGGAGAACGTTCCTTTACCTTTTCTTTGCTTGCCTCTTTCTCCAAATTATTGAAATCATCATAAACTTGTTGTTGAATTTTATCAACCTTTTGGCTTCTTATTTCAAGCTTTGACAATGATCGTTCTAATTCCTTGAATTATGTTATATTCAAATTCTCAAATGAAATAGATTTGTTCCCTTTTTTCATGTTTTTGATGATTCTCCTGCATTTATTTTTGTCTTATGGTTCCTTTGTCCCCCGATAATTCTTTGCTTTAATGCTATTTTTCTTAGGCTCGGATATAACAATAATACTCTGCTTCTTCTCCTTTGGGTACTTCCTAATTGCTTTTGTCACTTTTATTTTTGGTACAATTTTCTTTTGGCCTTCATTTACCTTTTCATTATGCTTCCTCTTATATTTTCTTTTTGATGGTTCTTCTTTTTCAATGAGCAATGAACTTAGGGTTTCGTTAGATTCAAGCATTTCTTCATTTTCATATATTAGTGGATCCTCTAGTGCTAGAATTTCCTTTATCTTTGTGGTTCTAATGTAATCTGCCTCTTATACTAGTGTTTCTTCTTCTTTTATATTCTGTTCGTGAGGTTGAGGGTTTGATGAAACCATACCTCTTTCCCTTTTCTTTTTGGACCAATATCTTCTTCCTGTGATAACTCAATGAAATAATTTATGACTAATAAATTTTTCCAATTATCATTTCTTGATTGCAGTTGCGCCTTAATAAGGATTTTGATTAGCACGATAAAGGGATCTATCAATATTTATGGAATTCCTCTAGATATTGAAGGTTGTCTTTCTAAGATTATTGATAAAATAATAAGGAAAATTTATCTACTTTCCTTTTAGAAAATGCATCAAAATTCGAATGTGATAGAACATAATGATTCCATACCTCCCTTTGCGGATGACAAACATTTGAAAAATTAATAACAAATTCCTCCATTTCTTTATAAATTTTGATACATGGATACCTTTATTCCATGATTTAATTTTCATATCTATATTTTTCAATAGAGATGTACATTATTCATCTCTAAGCTTTTAGCAATTGAACAAATTTTCTCTAATTCTTGGAAGTCATGTTGCTTCAGCCAAAAATGACTTAGTTATTTTCAACCTGATATCTCATATCTCAACTTCCAATATGTTAAATGTTCTTTTGAATTCCCTGGTAACCTAAACTTAATTCCCTTCAAAATTTTCAAATAAATTAACCATCCTACCTTTCTTAACTGCTTCCTCCATCTGGGATAGGTTGCTAAAAATGTTTCTCCTTCGTGGCAATTGACAATACTCATTGCAAATGTTGGAAGTTTCAAACCTCAGAATGCACCTCAAGGCAACTGTTACAATGAAGGTTATGGATGGTAGTGGGATAGTAACAATGGATTTGGGAGAAATGGTTGAGAAGGGTGGCTAATTGTAGGATTATGCCATGACAACATATAATAATAGGATTGTCCATGCAATAATTACATAAATGTGTGATCAAATCTCATAGATTTTATAAGGGATTTCAATTGATGCTTTCGAATTTATGTTTTTGAGTGGGATGGAAATATTAGGATTCAAGGAGTAGTGTGATAGGGCGACATTAATGTATTATGCCATAATTAATTTAATATGAGGCTTATTTAGAGTAATCCTCTTTATTGATCTTTATTGAAAATAATAGGTGAGTCCATATATTTGAGATCCATAGTTTTAACTTTAATTAAATTAACTAAGATGTGTTACTTATGTTACCCACCAAGTTTCCCTAGAACTGCTACCTTTTGGAATTATCGATTGCTTGTTGGACTGAAGACAAGGCCATGGTTGTTTAATGAAATTGACCACCTACTGATTTTTTTCTAGCTATGAAATGTTATTAGTCTAGAAATTTTGAAAAACATGCTCCACTCCTCCAAAAAAGTTATTGATTTTCTTTATAATAATGGATTTATTTATTAAAAGAGAAACAAAGTCCTCAAACTAATTAGTTTGAATAAAAAATATTCAAATCTAAGGAGGCAGGAGAAATCCAAGTTGCCAAGAATCTTGGTTTTGACTAGGATTTCTTGTATAGTTATGTCAACACTGTTGGTTTTCATAACTATACATTTATTGTATTTTTTCAATACAAAAAAATTAAATGGAATTAGGTAGTGAAGCAGGATGGTCTCCTTTTTCCACCAACCTAAAATCAATATCTTTTGCAAATGTTGAATAAATGCTCCTCTTGTTAAGGGTTTTTTATAGAGTTTTAATATGTGACCATTAACAAGAAAATTGATTCTTTCCTCATCAATTGTATTGATTCTTATTGATCCATTGTAGAAAACAAATTATATATCATAACGACCTAACTAATGTGTTTGGAATTTTCCTCAAAAATAGTAATATTTTGAATCAAAGAGAAGGGCCCAATCACCTGGTTTGAATTTTTTGACCTTGATAAATTTTCCATACAATCTTATCCTTTGTTGTTGGATTATGCTTGTCCTTTGAATGGAATCTTGTATGATTTCATTTAACTCATTGAGCTATGTCAATCTTTGCTTTTATGCTTTAGAGAGATCTAACCCCAATTTTTTTTTGTCTTGTATGTCTCCACTTGGAACTCAATAGGAAGTAGAACTTGTTTTCCATAGACAAGTTCATAAGGAGTGTGTCCAGTGGTATTTCTCCATGTGGTTTGATATTCCTAAAGTGTTTCTAAAAGTTTTTCTACCCAATATCTTTGATGTAGATGCACGATGTTGGTTAGTTTGGCTTCCAGAACTTTATTTGTATATTCCAATTGTCCATTGGCTTGTGGATGATATGGAGTGGATTTGTGATGTATGATTTTGTACTACTTTGTGATCTTTTGAACAAGAATAGATATGAATTGCACCCTGATCTGTTAAAATTTCTCTTGGGACACCAAAATGAGTGAAAATATCCTCAAAATAAATGTAACAAAACAATTTCAGTAGAAAAATTTAATGGCTTCGATCCTCTACCCATTTAATAACATAATCATTGCAAATAAGAAAGTACATCTTTTGCTTGGATGGAGGATTAATTGGACCAACAAAATCTAGAGCCTTTTTCTCAAAAATATCTATTAGCATTGTTGATAGTGTTGGATGTCACCAACGTTGTAAGAGAGTCTCCTCGATGTGAAGTCCCAATTATACCTCACATCGTTTGGTGTAGGAGTCTCGTCTAGTCATACGACCATCGTTGGAAAGGTTACACAGATATGCCTTGGTTATGATTACACAAAAGAGAATGTAACACCTCTTTGGGGTAGCAAGTGTGTGAGATTTGCGAGACACCTTATTTAAGGTGCATGAGAGAACTTCCATGATTGGTAGGAAAAACGATCCACCAGTTAGAAAAGTAATAGTACTATCCTAAAGGGGGACACAGGAAGGAAGAGAAAGACTTGTTGAATACCTACAGATTTGTCAACGTGATAAAAAAAAATCATTAAAACATAACAACATTAATTCAATAATAACCATAGCTAAGAAACAAATTAGTTTATTAACTTAGTATGTAATTAAAGAAACATATACCATAAACATAACCAGAATAGTCCAACTATATCTATGATACTGTTGTAGCCAGCAACAACCCCCCTTCTCATCTACTGTTATTCGTAATACTAAATGTGTGGGGACCCTTAGTTATAAAATCCAATAAAATCAAAGTAGTGCTTAAATTTCCTTTCCGCAAATAAAGTTACCATCATAAGCTTATGAAGCTCCTTGGAAACTCTTAAAATCTAAGTTTATGATAGGTAAAAGTCTTTAACTAAGAAAATCGCATGGAAAAAAGCTAGCGAGATGCCACCTTACAAGCACAATTCCAACATTTGCGAGATCGCGATAATGAACAAATATCACCTCGCATTCAACATAACTTACATGAAACACTTCAAAATTTGCCGATATGCGATGACGCCAATTGCAAGATCACATCTCGCAAGAAACAGGTTAACGAAATTTGTCATACATAACACTCCTGCGATCTGCGATATTGTGATATCACGATTTTGCGATAAAGTGATGTTGCGACGTCATGCCAGATCAACGCTGCGATGTTGTGTTTTTGCGATTCTATGAATTTGCGACGTTGCGATCTGCGATGTTGCGAAGCAAATTGCAAAATCGCTCCATTGCAGATATTTCGGGCACGTTATTCAAGAAAAGTATTTTCCATAAGCTGACACATGGTTATGCGCTTTAAATGCTAATAAAGGAGTTAGTTGTCCGTTATTAATAGAATATGGGTGCGTGATTTTCAAAGAATCATCTCACATAAGGTGGTTTATTTGGTATGTCTGCGACATTTAAAACTTTCCCATCACCCTTCCTTGTCATTCATTTCTACTTCACTTGTGAATTGCAAGAACAGAGAATAGAGGATGATATAAAGCAATACGCAGGTTGAAATGGGAAAGAAAAGCAAAGCCCCAAGCTCCGAAGAAAAGGAAATGGCACCTTTGTATACAGACACAGCTTGTAACAAAGACGTGGGAATAGCTACATGGGAAGGCATGTATAATTTGCTCGAAGAGGAGAATCCCAGAGTAATTGAAGTTACTGCTATTGCAGGCTCACAGAGTCCTTCTGAAGCATCCCTAATAGAGCTAGCTTGCTTATTCTTACATCGGATAGTAGCAAGGCCAAAAATCCTCCCATACACGGAAATGGTCAAGTGGATACTGGATAGCGCAGAAATCAGAAATAGACAGTTCAAAATTCATGGTCAAGGACTCATCAGTTCATTCGCAGCGCAGGATTTAAAGCTCATGTATCATCTGCCGGAGCCACAGGCAACTTATAACAAGCAATTTATGGAGAAATTTGTAAAGGAAAATTAGGACCTGGCAGAAACCACCAAAGACTGGTCCAGGAGAGACGAGCCGCTGAAGAAAGATAAACACGGTATGTACAGTACTGGTTCCCTTACCTCCCCATATTGCTTTGTTGCTGCCATGCTCTATAGAATATTTGGAATGCCAGATATCAATAAATTTTCATCCGAATGCCTACCATTATTGGATGCTGCCACAAATGCCACTATTGTAGATTGGGCCAAAATTTTATTTGATAACCTATTCACGGCCATTGTTAGTTACCGGTCCAAAAGAGTTGCAGCTCAGAGAATTTATCCTCCTTTTTACCTATCTACATATATAATGGATTCAATATCATATGTTTCTAAGTTTCCTGTTATGGGTTGGAAGTGGACAACTCAAGACCCCTTACCCATCCATGTCTATCATAAAGAATTGTGGAACTCTCAGTTCACTCCATACTTCTACCAGATTTGTCATGGAATTATGCTGCCCTTATATAGAATGTTGTATGATAAAGACCCGACCCAAGGTGCTCGCCTGAAGCAGAGGTAGACATCCTCCCTATTGCAAGATGGTTCGGGAAGGAATTGTTTACTTATGTCAGGGTATTTGGAAGTTCCGCACCCCCTCATGTCCTACCTTTGTATATCCCTGATAAACTCTTAGCTCGAGAGATTGCCTATCAAACATGTGGGGAAGGTGGTCTAACTAAATATTTAAAGGACAAAAAGAAGGCTATATGGCCACAGTTTCCTGTAGCCTGTGGGGCCTTTTCGCTATTCGATGTAGGCCACGCATTCACAAAAGTAAAGAATCTGACATGTTTACAGCTATTCAAATTTCTGGGAAGACCATTTGACCCTAATGGGGTTGCCCAGACTTTCACAACTGTATTCAAGATAAAGGTGTTCTCTGGAGAAAAGGGTTTATTTGATGATATATTCCAACAGAAAAGCACACTTGAAGAAATTCTACACGCAGCCCAATTGCAATTATCTCCAAAAGAATTCCAAAATTTCAAAATATACAGGGAAAGAAGGTTAGCCAGTATTCCTCTAGAGAAACTACGCCTACCCTCAAGAGAACCAACTCCAAGTCTTAGTCTTAGTGGGAGTTCAAGTACTAACGGATCTAAATCCAAGTCTGAAAAAGAAATGTCTGAACACTCTAAAAGATCCGGAAATGAACAAGATAAGAGCGAAGGGTCAGTAAAGGATACTGCCCAGTCAATGGAACTTCTACATTAGTAGCTTATTGCCTCCCTGCAAAGAGATCCTCCCCCTCTCATCATTCAAGCACCTCCAGTCATAACCGAATTAGATAAAGAATGGGAAACCTTCAATGAATTGATCAATCTTGAAGGACACGTCATAAAAACACCTGTGAGCAATGCACAGGTAGCAAAAGAAGTAGTCACAAGAACAGTCAACGATGTCTCAGACATGGAGCATATTCCTATTGCCCCATCCTCTGAGCTTATACTCAATATAAAAGAAATCCCCCCTCTGGATATATTTTATAGCCCACAACACAAAGAAGTGGTAAGAAGGCAGAGGAAGAAAAGGAAACTGGAAAACACGCTCTGTCAAGACACAGAACAATTAGATGTCTTGTGGAAAGATCCCACTAGCAATCCTACTGAAAGTCTCACCAAACTATCTCAGATCGCAGGAGCATACGCCTCTGCGACTATTGATAAAGCATTTGAGGTACAATAGTTGCTAAAAGAAAGGGAAGACCAGATACAAGTACTGCAACAACAGTTGCAACAAGCTAACACCAATAATGAAGTACAAAAACAACTTGACAGGTTGCAACAGGACTTCCAGCAAATGCAGATAGGATATCAGAAAAGTTTGGATGAGAAAGGAAAGCAGCTACAAGATTTATAGGAGATGCACAAGGACAACCCTAAAATTACAGAGTTTATCACGGAGTCCGTTTCCTTGAATGAACAATTACTACAGCAGCAAGAAGTGCTGGGCCAAAAAATATCACAGTGGAGCTATTATTGTGAAATTAGTGATAAAACCACTAATCAAGTGGTAGATTTACGAAGTGACTATGATATAATTGATAAATGGGTGACTGAATATTTGGCTTGGCAAGAAAAAGACGAGGGAAAAAGAGCAGGTGCACCAAAGATAAATGAAAACCATAAAGAAATGCTCTTTAACAAATGGGACAAGCAAATCAGGGAGGCAAAACAAGCGGCAGAAAGAGCAGCGATGACAACAAGCAGTCTTATTGATTGTGTAAATGAAATTTTGCACAGGGAAAATTTGATCGCAGAGACCACTCTAGGATATTTACCAAACGCACAACAACTAGAGGCAGTTTGGAAACAGAGAGTGCAAGAAAAGGCAAAAGCAATTTAATGGCTAAGCAGGTTAAACTGGGATTATTACTGGGCATACTTGGTGAAGCCACATAGCCAATGGATGACTATTAAGTGTATCATAAATGCGGCTGAAAAAATGGCACCAGCCCTTGTCGATTTTGTTTTCTCAGATAAGCTAAAAGCGGAAGTCAGTCAGCCAACTCTCCTTAAACAGATGCTACATACATGCGATTTCAAAGACCAAATACAGAAGTAGTTTAATTTTAAGTTCAATTTTAGCTTTAATTTTGCTTTATTTTTGCTTAGAAAAAGGACGGTCATTTAAACCACATCCTGAATTTTTGTAAATAAGTTATTTTTAGATTTAGCTAGTAGTATTTAAACCCTTCTCATGCATTTAGAGAAGGGTCCAGAAATTTGTCAAAAATTTGTTCTTAGAACATGCACTTTTGCACCCTCCGAGGAGGTTTTGATGAATGAATGGAACATGATTTGTTGATGTTTGCATTTAATATCTGCTACTGATGTTGCACTTCTGTACTCTTAGTGGACGTTAGATCAAGAGGAGATAAATAATTGTTGCTTGAAGCTCATGAGTAGGACTAGTTATAAATGGTACTTTTGTCTCTTAACCATTTCTGCTTATGTGTTAAAGTGATATACAGTTTTTAGTTGTTTATATATTACTGCATGAATGCCTGAGTTATCATTTGGCACTTTTGTACAGTGATAGCTATTTATTTATGCTTAATGTATGAATAGATCATTATGCGATATGTTTTTCACAACTGTTTCGTCTAACTTCTTATACGAAGTGGTTCATCCTCATTGATTTCTTTTCTCATAATAGCTGAATGATCTTTATTACCAGTTGTTATCTAAAATCTTTTTAGATCGCATAATAGAAGAATTACACCCGGGTTAGTATTTAGATGTTGCTGCTTATTAGAATACAATAGCATAACATTAGATTAAAGTTAGAATTAGAATATCTTAATTAGGAACTGTTAGATCAGGAACATCAAATTCTACACACACACACTCATAAATTGGGAAACTAGTCCCATATCCCCAGTCGGACCCGCTATACCAAATGGATAAGGAGCTACCAACCAAGGTCTGGACCGGGTGGGTATCCCCCTTGTTGTAAACCCGATTTTCGGGGCATCAACATATTTGGCGCTAGAAGGAGGGCCTGAAACATGTTGCATGTTGGAGTTTGTTTTCTATTTTAAGATTTGAATTACGATGGCCTCTCTTAAACTTCCAATTTGGAGTTGCATCCATGTACGTGCATCTTCCAACACTCCACCTGAAGTGGTAAGACTCTTGTCTCAGGTAAAATTTAGTGGTAAGAGAAATTCTTCTGCTTTTAATCATGCCCTTCAATTTATTCAAAATGTTTCAAATTCTAATTTTCAAGGAATTGATGAAGTCATTTTATGCAGAATTTTTACTCTCACATTTGTAGCAGAAGCTAGAAACTGGTGCAGAACCCTTCTGGTTGCCTCAATTCACAGCTAGGATCAATTTGTCACGCTTTTGGTTTGTAAATTTGACTGCTATGATTATGATCAGGTATATGATGAAATTGAGTATCTACAAAAATAAAATGAGTCTGTCAGAGATTTTAATATTCGATTTCATCTGAATTGTTTGAAATTTAATGTTGAAAATGAACTCATAAATGAAGAGTCACTAGATTGTGTTGATCATGATTATTCTCTGCCACCTATTCCCGATCCATATGAAATTAGTCTAAGCTTTGTTCAATTCCCTTATAACATAAATGAGAAATAAAATTTGGATGTGCAAATAAATTGTGAAGAAGAAGTTTCCCAAAGATTAGAGGATATTTCTGATCAAATACAAGAAGACAAGAGCAACAATTTTGGTAGAACGGTCGCTTTGGAATATGAAAGCAGCTTTGAGGCAAATTCAGAAAATATGAGCGCAACTCAACAAATGCAAATGCCAAGGTTAGAACAACAAAGTAATCATCTTCCAAAAAACATGAGCACACAAAGGTATGATCTAAAACCTAAAATCTATGATGAACATAATGCACAAGAATTCTTAAAAAGAGATATTTCTAAATGCATTATTTCAGAGTCACATTTTTCTCTTTATCCTGATATTTTAAATGATGGTAATTTTTCCCCTCTCAGTATTAGTGATATTTCACAAAATACAGAGGCTGATCTAAATGAATCACCATTAAGTTTTTTTCAAGATAGAGAAGCAATTATAGAACATTCTTTTTCCATTAGCGAACATGAAAAGCTTGTCCCTCCTTGTTTGAATATACTGGATGAAACTGAAGGGAAATCTAGAGAATCTTGTGAAGTCATTTACGATAATTACTTTGACATTGAAGATGTTGATTTATCTCGAGAGAATCATTAGAAAATTCAAATAACATCTTAGAATGAGAGGTATTTTAATCCAAAAATCATTTCAACCGATTGTCATTCTAAAGCAGCAAATCATCTGCATGATTTCACTATCCAAGAAAGTATTCCAGTCTATGATTCATATCATGATCAAGCTTTCACGCCTGTTCATAATCATAATTTGCTTTCTAATTCACAAGATGGAATTCGAAATTACTCAAATTCCATAATTCTAGCCAATCCTTGTGAAAGAGGAAATATTTCAAAACGATCCCAATTGTGTTATAACACTAGTTGTACAGATAGTCATTTCATTCTATTCTGTTTTCACCCATTTTGTATAAAATCGGATTTAGTTTTAGCTTTTAATTTTCAAACTTTTGATATATTATGCTGGCATATTGAGCGCCTTAATATCAGACATTCAATTGATGTATTTCCCTGTTAGAAAATTGAAGTTTTTCAAAACCATGAGAAGCTAGATCAATTTCAGTCAATGTCAATGTTTTATCAAAAGCTTCTATCCTATCCAAGACAATATCAACAAAAGGATGTATTTTCAGGAATCTGCCAGCAATTCAATTTAATTGATAATTTTCCTTTGAAAGATTTCCATCCATTCTTCATTGACCCATTTAAAGAAATATATTTGGAAACTTTTATTTCACCGAAAAGTGTCAAAAGCTTAACTTTCACACATAACATTAATAATATGTTACAAGCTGTTAAATCCAAAAATTCATATCTTCAATATGGCCTGTCAAATATTTCTTTGAAAGTTTATCAATCCATAATAGAAATCAATCCAGATTTCTATGATCCAATAGGTATTCAATTGGAAAGAAAATTTCATAAGAAGGAGATTTCAAATAAAATTCTGACAATAGTTGTACATTTTAATTCCACATTTAATGTTCTCAGTTCAGCAAGAACTTTATTTCTAATACTAATATTTGAAATGTATATATGTGCAGGAATAAAAATGAGAGAATGGTTACACTGGAAATATAACTATACCTAGTCAATTTCATGTATATAGTTAGAATAGGAGTAGAATTAATTTAGTTAGTTTGTTATGTTGATAGGTTATTTTTAACAGTCTGCAGGTAAAAATAAAGGAAGTAATTAGCCCTCTTCATATCATATAAATATACAAGGGAATAGTTATCTCTCATCTTCTTTAAATATATTTTCCATAATAAAACCAGTTTTGAGTGGTTACATTAGGCATTTACGAGTAAGACACCAGTTCTCTTCTAGATTTTAATATTTTCGCTTGTATAAATAGCAATCTTTTAGAAAATTGATCTTTATTATTGAAAGATACAGTTAAAGACTCTAGCCTTGATATGATACTAGTTTCAACTTCATAAAGTTTGATGAAAACAACCTTTAGTGAATAAATTGTTTTATGTCAGTACAATGAAAGGTATCAATAACAAAATAAAGATTCTCTATAGAACAACTATTTCCAAAAAACTCTACTATTGTCGTGCAGAGCTATCTTAAGGAAACAATGACTTCCTCCCTGCTAAGGAAATCACAACTTTCAGATGAGCAACCCAAGGATACACTTCATCTTGAAGAATAAGAGGTCTCATCACGAGTCGGCTTATCATAATCACAGATATTATAACTTGTTGACTTTGCCAAATTCTGTACACCACAACAGGGCAATGACTCAAGATTGTTGCAATCAAAAGACAAGGAGTCTCATCACGAGCCAGCTTGTTCAACAAAGTTATAAATCAAGTGAATGATTGTGTCATAAATTGGCTATCAAACCAAGACATTGTTCTTTAAGAGTAAAAATAAAGTCAAAGCAATAAGTGTGAATGTGGATTCTTCTTTGAGAGTTGTAGATTGCTTGAAGTAGGATACAAGATCATTGCTGGGTAACAGGTAACCCTGTCGAGGCTATAAACGCCTGCTGGCAGCAGAGGCTCTACCTACGACAAATGAGCATATTTAAAACTGCTTTACAGAGAAGACTTTGTTTTATCTTTACAGACCAAGTAATGGCTGATGTAAATATAAGGACTAGCCTGAGGGAGCAAATAATCAAAGCTGAGAATAGTTGAAACAAAATGTCATTGACAGGTTAGAGCATAATGTACTTTATCTTTCCATAATAAAGTTTAACTTTCTGGAAAATTTTCTGTTTTAGAAGTTTAGAAAATTCAATAGAAAAACAGAGATAACTAGTTCTTCCAAGTGAATCGCCAATTTTTGTAGCCAGCAACAACCCCCCTTCTCATCTAGTGTTATTCGTAATACTAAATGTGTGGGGACCCTTAGTTATAAAATCCAAGAAAATCAAAGTAGTGCTTAAATTTCCTTTCCGCAAATAAAGTTACCATCATAAGCTTAGGAAGCTCCTTGGAAACTCTTAAAATCTAAGTTTATGATAGGTAAAAATCTTTAACTAAGAAAATCTCATCGAAAAAAGATAGCGGGATGCCACCTTACAAGCACAATTCCAAGATTTGCAGATCGCGATAATGAGCAAATATCGCGTTGCATTCAGCATAACTTAGATGAAACACTTCAAAATCTGCTGATATGCGATGACACCGATCACAAGATCACATCTCGCAAGAAATAAGTTAACGAAATTTGTCATACATAACACTCCTGCAATCTGCGATATTGCGATATCACGATTTCGTGATAAAGCAACGTTGCGACGTCATGCCAGATCAACGCTGCGATGTTGTGTTTTTACGATTCTGCGAATTTGCGATGTTGTGATCTGCGATATTGCAAAGAAAATCGCAAAATCGCTCCATCACAGATCTTTCGGGCATGTTATTCAAGAAAAGTATTTTCCATAAGCTGACACATGGTTATGCACTTTAAATGCTAATAAAAGAGTTAGTTGTCAGTTATTAATGGAATATGGGTGTGTGCTTTTCAAAGAATCATGTCACGTAAGGTGGTGTATTTGGTATGTCTGCGACATTTAAAACTTTCCCATCACCCTTCCTTGTCATTCATTTCTACTTCACTTGTGAATTGCAGGAACGGAGAACAAAGGACGATACAAAGCAATACACAGGTTGAAATGGGAAAGAAAAGCAAAGCCCCAAGCTCTGAAGAAAAGGAAATGGCACCTTTGTATATAAACGCGGCTTGTAATAGAGACACGAGAATAGCTACATGGGAAGGCATGTATAATTTGCTCAAAGAGGAGAATCCTAGAGTAATGGAAGTTACTGCTATTGCAGGCTCACAGAGTCCTTCTGAAGCATCCCTAACAGAGCTAGCTTGCTCATTCTTACATTGGATAGCACCAAGGCCAAAAATCCTCCCACACACGGACATGGTCAAGTGGATACTGGATAGCGCAGAAATCAGAAATAGACAGTTCAAAATTCATGGTTAAGGACTCATCAGTTCATTCGCAGCGCAGGATTTAAAGCTCATGTATCATCTGTCAGAGCCATATGCAACTTAAAACAAGCAATTTATAGAGAAATTTGTAAAGGAAAATCAGGACCTGGCAGAAACCACCAAAGACTGGTCTAGGAGAGACGAGCCACTGAAGAAAGATAAACATGGTATGTACAGTACTAGTTCCCTTACCTCCCCATATTGCTTTGCTGCTGCCATGCTCTAGAGAATATTTGGAATGCCAGATATCAATAAATTTTCATCCGAATGGCTACCATTATTGGATGCTGTCACAAATGCCACTATTGTAGATTGGGCCAAAATTTTATCTGATAACCTAGTCACGGCCATTGTCAGTTACCAGTCCAAAAGAGCTACGGCTCAGAGAATTTATCCTCCTTTTTACCTATCTACATATATAATGGATTCGATATCTTATGTTTCTAAGTTTCCTATTATGGGTTAGAAGTGGACAACTCAAGACCCCTTACCCATCCATGTCTATCATAAAGAATTGTGGGACTCTCAGTTCACTCCATACTTCTACCAAATTTGTCATGAAATTATGTTTCCCTTATACAGAATGTTGTATGATAGACCCCCCGAGGTGCTCGCCTAAAGTAGAGGTAGACATCCTCCCTGTTGCAAGATGTTTCGGGGAGGAATTGTTTACTTATGTCAGGGTATTTGGAAGTTCCGCACCCCCTCATGTCCTACCTTTGTATATCCCTGATAAACTCTTAGCTCGAGAGATTGTCTATCAAACCTGTGGGGAAGGTGGTCTAACTAAAGATTTAAAGGACAAAAAGAAGGCTATATGGCCACAGTTTCCTGTAGCCTGTGGGGCCTTTTTGCTATTCGGTGTAGGCCACGCATTCACAGAAGTAAAGAATCTGACGTGTTTACAGCTATTCAAATTTCCAGGAAGACCATTTGACTCTAAAGGGGTTGCCCAGAATTTCATAACTGCAGTCAAGATAAAGGTGTTCTCTGGAGAAAAGGATTTATTTGATGATATATTCCAACAGAAAAGCACACTTGAAGAAATTATGCACGTAGCCCAATTGCAATTATCTCTAGAAGAATTCCAAAAGTTCAAAATATACAGGGAAAGAAGGTTAGCCAATATTCCTCTAGAGAAACTACACCTACCCTCAAGAGAACCAACTCCAAGTGTTAGTCTTAGTGGGAGTTCAAGCACTAACGGATCTAAATCCAAGTCTGAAAAAGAAATGTCTGAACACTCTAAAAGATCCAGAAATGAATAGGATAAGAGCGAAGGGTCAGTAAAGGATACTGCCCAGTCAATGGAACTTCTACATCAGCAGGTTATTGCCTCCCCGCAAAGAGATCCTCCCCCTCTCATCATTCAAGCACCGCCAGTCATAACCGAAGTAGACAAAGAATGGGAAACCTTCAACGACTTGATCAATCTTGAAGGACAAGCCATAAAAACACCTGTGAGAAATGCACAGGTAGCAAAATAAGTAGTCACAAGAACAATCAACGATGTCTTAGACATGGAGCATATTCCTGTTGCCCCATCTTCTGAGCTTATACTCAATATAGAAGAAATCCCCCCTCTGGATATATTTTATAGCCCACAACACAAAGCAGTGGTAAGAAGACAGAGGAAGAAAAGGAAATTGGAAAACACGCTCTCTCAAGACAAAGAACAATTAGATGTCTTGTGGAAAGATCCCATTAGTAATCCTACTGAAAAATCTCACCAAACTATCTCAGGTCGCAGGAGCATATGCCTTTGCGACTATTGATAAAGCATCTGAGGTATAACAGTTGCTAAAAGAAAGGGAAGACTAGATACAAGTACTGCAACAACAGTTGCAACAAGCTAACACCAATAATGAAGTACAAAAACAGCTTGACAGGTTGCAGCAGGACTTCCAGCAAATGCAGATAAGATATCAAAAAAGTTTGGATGAGAAAGGAAAGCAGCTACAAGATTTACAGGAGATGCACAAGGACAACCCTAATCTTACAGAGTTTATCACAGAGTCCATTTCCTTGAATGAACAATTACTACAGTAGAAAGAAGCGCTGGGCCAAAAAATATCATAGTGGAGCTATTATTGTGAAATTAGTGATAAAACCACTAATCAAGTGGTAGATTTACGAAGTGACTATGATCTAATTGATAAATGGGTGATTGAATATTTGGCTTGGCAAGAAAAAGACGAGGGAAAAAGAGCAGGTGCACCAAAGATAAATGAAAACCATAAAGAAATGCTCTTTAACAAATGGGACAAGCAAATTAGGGAGGCAGAACAAGCGACAGAAAGAGCAGCCACGACAGCAAGCAGTCTTATTGATTGTGTAAATGAAAATTTGCACAGGGAAAATTTAATCACAGAGACCACTCCAGGATATTTACCGAACGCACAGCAACTAGAGGCAGATTGGAAACAGAGAGCGCAAGAAAAGGCAAAAGCAATTCAAGGGCTAAGCAAGTTAAACTGGGATTATTACTGGGCATACTTGGTGAAGCCACATAGCCAGTGGATGACTGTTAAGTGTATCATAAATGTGGCTGAAAAAATGGCACCAGCCCTTGTCGATTCTGTTTTCTCAGCTCAACTAAAAGCAGAAGTCAGCCAGCCGACTCTCCTTAAACAAATGCTGCATACGTGCAATTTCAAAGACCAAATACAGAAGTAGTTTAATTTTAAGTTCAATTTTAGCTTTAATTTTGCTTTATTTTTGCTTAGAAAAAGGACGGTCATTTAAACTGCATCCTGAATTTTTGTAAATAAGTTATTTTTAGATTTAGATAGTAGTATTTAAACCCTTCTCAGGTATTTAGAGAAGGGTCCAGAAATTTGTCAAAAACTTGTCCTCAGAACATGCACTTTTGCACCCTCCGAGGAGGTTTTGATGAATGAATGGAACAGGATTTGTTGATGTTTGCATTTAATATCTGCTACTGATGTTGCACTTCTATACTCTTAGTGGATGTTAGATCAAGAGGAGATAAATCATTGTTGCTTGAAGCTCATGAGTGGGACTAGTTATAAATGGTACTTTTATCTCTTAACCATTTCTGCTTATGTGTTAAAGTGATATACAGTTTTTAGTTGTTTATATATTACTACATGAATGCCTGAGTTATCATTTGGCACTTTTGTACAGTGATAGCTATTTATTTATGCTTAATGTATGAATAGCTCATTATGCGATATGATTTTCACAACTGTTTCGTCTAACTTCTTATACGAAGTGGTTCATCCTTATTGATTTCTTTTCTCATAATAGCTGAATGACCTTTATTACCAGTTGTTATCTGAAATCTTTTTAGATCGCATAATAGAAGAATTACACCCCAGGTTAGTATAGACTTAGATGTTGATGCTTATTAGAATACAATAGCATAGCATTAGATTAAAGTTAGAATTAGAATACCTTAATTAGGAACTGTTAGATCAGGAACATCAAATTCTACACATATACACTCATAAATTGGGAAACTGGTCCCATATCCCCAGTTGGACCCGCTATACCAAACGGATAAGGAGCTGCCAACCAAGGTCCAGATCGGGCGGGTATCCCCCTTGTTGTAGACCCAATTTTCAGGGCATCAACAGATACATGTATGAAGAAGTGTTGGCTCATAGAGCTTTTGATTAAGAGTGAAATATTCCAAGTACATTGTTATATGAATGAAACACTATATCCAGTAGTGGAACATGAAGCCACAACTTGATTCTCCAAATAATGATCTATCTCCCTTGTGATACAAGAGAATCCAAGGAAAGACTACAATAATCCAAGCCCTTAGCTTGAGTTATGAAAAGATATTTATAACAAATAAAAATGACCTTTGAGATTCCTCTTGAATCTTTGACTTCTATGACTATTCATATTCTATTCATGACTCATTAAATTCCATGTGTGACTATTCACATTCCACATGTGTCCCTTGGACTTCATTACATATCATTTATTACATAAGACAATTTACATATGAGATTGGTGGCCTATTAATACAAAATTGATAATGGGACAAATGCTCATTACATTGATAAATCATTTTCTTCCTCATGGATTTCATTTGTAATGTAAGTGTGCCATGCTCTGAACTTCGTTGAGATGGCTTTGACCTCAACTAGAAAGTCCCTTGTGTAGCGCATCTTCACCTCCAGTACCTCCATCAATATGGTCTTCGATCTTGATTGTACATTATTCCAATAGCCATGGAAGTTTTGTATGGGCTTTAACTGATGCGATGGCGTACTGTAGAATAATGTCCTTGGTGACTAAAAAGCCTTACTATTCTATTGCATGTTTAATTTGTTCAATATATTTCTAGATCTTCTGAAATATTACTTATTTTCCTCTAATTGATTTATTCCTATTGTGGGTATCCCATGTTTCTATTTTAGAGGATCAAAACCATTATGCAGTCGATTATAGGAAACAATAGTATTAATTGACTATGCTCCAAGATGTGAGTAGTTTTGTAGGTGGAGTCGTAGTTCAACTCTATCCATTTTGGCATCCATCCTGTCTTTCTTTTCCAAATGTTGCAGAGCATCCAGATACTTGGAAGCCCACTCCTAAAGATGGTCAAATTCTTTGTTTGCTACTTTCAGGAGTTTTACCACTTCATGTGCTTTCTTTTGGATGTTAACCAGAGGAGCCACCACCTATTGTATAAGTATCATCTCATCATATAGTCGTGCCATGGTTTCCTCTATTTTCTCCAGTTCTTCCTGCATGTCTTACTACCATTCCGCGGTGTTGAAACTCTGTGATGACAACCGTTGGTTCTTCTTCGCAAGATGTTCCTCCTTTTGCTTTACCACAACAAATTATCTTCTCAGCCTAGTATTCTCGCTCATAAGATATTCGGAGTTATCCTATGCTACAATGGTAAAATAAACATCTGTCGCCATGGCCGCTCTAGGATTCCTTTTGGTGTTGGCAATTATCATCTTCTCTATAGAAATTGAGATTGGATTATGAGGATCATTGGGAAATTATTTATGCCTCTGTTGCACGTTCCTCTTCTTAAGCTGATCAAACGGTACACTGCATATATCCATGAATTTGTCTTCTAGTGGAGGTGTGATCCCCATCTCTTCAAATGGAAGATGACAACCTGTGAGGGAGGTTCCTCTGGAGTACCTAGCTAATCATCCATGGGTTGAATGGTATATTCTTCCTCCAAATATTCCTCTTCTATTTATTGAGTCAACTATTCTTCTTCCAATCTTTGTGTTGCTTCTTCCTCTTGGGGTTGCCTCTATTGTTCCTTTTATACTTTTCCTCTAGTCCTCTTCTTCTTGTCACTTTTGAAGCAACTCATCATGTTGCCTCTTCTCCTCTTCTTCTTTTGCTTCTCTCCTCTCATATTCTTCTTGAATAGTTCCTATGTTCAGAGTATCATCTTTCCACTTTTTGTTGCTCTCTCCTATCGAATCATATCTGATCCTCTTCTTTGGAGCTACTTTCCTTGCTCAAGGATTTATTTGTTCTTCCTCCTACACGTGCAATTCTTGAGTTGGTGGATCTCGGGGTGAACTGGTTTCCATCCTTGGATGTTCCTTCATGTCTGCATTGTAACAATTATTTATCTTCTCATCTTATACTGTATATATCGAAGAATACCCCATATTGTGACCGGTCCTTTCACAATGTTGCATGCATATTCTCTTGGGATCGTATCCATGAAATTATTTAGTTGTGAAGTGTAGGCGATCTAGCTCCAGGATCTTTTCTAATGTCATCTTGTGGCTCTTTAACTCATATAATATGATCCTCAATGGGAAGGTGGGGCAAGGGGCTTTCTTCCTCCTGTGAAGAACTTCTGATAATCCATTATCCAACTGATTTGCTACTTCCTGCATGACCACCTTATTGGTCACATATCGCAGCATGAGATGAGGGGATATTTGACAACCAAAATATCTTATGTATTTCCCCTTATGCGCAATAAACCAACCCACGATATCCCGTAATGACTCCTTCACCTTATCAGTCATGTAGGGAGGATCGATTTCAAATATCATATGAAAGATATCTGCAAAGAAGTTCTCGGCCAATTTGTCATATGTCCTGGGAAAAAACAATGGACCCTATATTAGGTGGGTGGACCTATATATGGTTTTGTGCATGGGTTTTGCACATGGTTTTGGGCATGATGGTTTTATTCCCTTGGTATCTTATATATCTGATCAAGGGAACTATGGTTATGTTCTAATCCAGGGTTAATGGATTGAGGTTTATGGTGCTTCGACATGTATATATATGTATTGTAACATTGAAAGGAATATAATGAAAAGTCAATCTAGTAGTCCCGATTTTTAGATCCAGGGGAAAATCTTTGTGTATTTGTTTCGTGTTTCTTGCCATTGTATATTTTCTATGTTCTAAGAATCCGTTTGAAGGTAATTTATGTACAAGGTTAAAACTTACATTTGGTATCAGAGTTGTTTTAGCTTCAAGGGGATGCCTTTACTATTGAGGGTTTTTATTCGGGCCTGTGGTAGTGGTGGGCTCCAATATTGCAGAAATGATGCTACAACTCCTGGGAC
Organism: Pinus taeda; assembly: GCA_000404065.3. Classification (NCBI taxonomy): domain Eukaryota; kingdom Viridiplantae; phylum Streptophyta; class Pinopsida; order Pinales; family Pinaceae; genus Pinus; species Pinus taeda. Next base: position 207,043 of record APFE031115671.1, on the reverse strand, counting down.
TCCCTTTTTTACTTTTATCAACCCAGTTGTTCGTAACAAACTTGGAAGCAACGGTGCTATATGCACAAGTACTAGCTCTTGCCGCAAGATGTCACTTGATCAGCTGGCACAAGTCCACTAGGAGCTTAAGCCAACTTCTATGATCTCTTAGAAGAAGCTTTTAACTGTGATGGATGAAAGCTAACTCAAAAGAGGCTAGTCTACTTGCAGAAAAAAGCTGAAAGCTGAAAGGAAATGCAAACCCTAGCAAACCCTAGTTTTACCGGCTAACCCTACTGGTGCAAGAAAAGAGATGAAGGAAATGGAAATGGATGGCATTGACTTTTAGAAAGATAAAATGCATGTTCCTAAGCTACTTTTGAAGTAAAATCTGGAAAAGACATCTTTTTTCGTTTTTCAGTAATTTTGCAGAATTATTATGCATGTGCTTAACTATTTTTGACTATGCAGGTGAAAGGAAATGGATTGGGAACTTGTAGGAGGTTGGGAAGGTGATAAGAGGGCCTAAGGGGTCCCGAGCACCCTTCTAGAGAGTTTCATAATGATTAGGACTCAAAAAATTGCTCACATGAACTTCTACAAGAAGTCTGCAGGGGTTCTATAGGATGTTCTACAGGAAGATCCGAAGGAGGATTTTAGAGGGTTGATGGTGGAAAAATGGTGGGAAAGTGGAAATGGAGGATGGATGAGGATTAAAAGGGGTATAGGACCTAGTAAATGAGGCTAAGGAGTGATGAAGGTGGTTAGATTTGTTCAAGGATGGAGGGAGCAATGCTGCACAAGAATGTCGAAATTAGGGCAAATTGGAAAAGTGTGGCAAATGAAGGGAAGGAATCTTGGATTAGGGGTTGGAGCAAGTTGTATGATGGAGGAAGGATAGGCAGGGATGTATTACAGGTGCTCTGCACACTATTTTCCAAAATTGATCGAACAAAGACTAGAAAAACCAGAGATCTATCTATTTTGACCTAATTTGACCTAAAAACCATAAACATGATGAACAAAAGTTTATACACAAGAAATCATGCAAGATAACTATGGAAACTAAGCAAGAACAGATCTTAAATATGCAAGTAAAACTGGTATCAACTTTTCCAACTAAAAATCTAACACTAGCAATTGCATGGAAAGGCAAAACCAGTGTTTTTGTGGCAACAAATATGCCTTGGTCTTAGCTCATGGTCCCAAGGAGGGAGAGATGAGGTCAAGGACTACTTGATGGCCATTTTTCAGATATTTTCTGTCACTAAACTGTCAAATCAACTTGAAGCATAAAACTATATTAATCATCAAAAACAACCTATGTAACAAAGCAAGATTTTAACCTAAATAACAGAAATTATTCTATGAATGCAACAAAGACACATAAAAGTACACAAAGGAGGTACTGGCACTTTGGTTGGGCCCAACCCCAAGAGCTACATCCTCCTAAGAAAGATCAGAGCTGGTACAAAGTGAAATTTATCTCCATTACTCAAAAAATAATCATGTCACAAAACTGTTTACAACAAAAGCTCGAAGATGAGCTGAAATGCAGAGCTGCACTAAAGTGTGAAAAAAAACTATTCAATGGCTAAACTATTAAGGCTTTAAGCCTTCCTACTTATGCACTATGAGGACTCCCAACAACCCTCCTTAAATTTAGGAGCTTGGCTGCTCAAAACTGCAGTTAATCAACCACTTCACAAAATCTGCTTTGCTGCCCCTTGAAATCATCTTTGGTGGGTTGTTGAACTCCAAGTTGATGGTGGAGAACTCGATGAAGGGGTAATTTAGTGCTGGAGACACCCTTCCTACAAATCCTCAGCCTTGTCCCTTCGTATTTGGTTGTCAACTTGCTCATAAATGCTTGACCTTGGCACACAAGATGTCCAAAAATCTGCAATAAGCATGTATTAGACTTTGTGGTCAAGTGATTATTCTCATTCATTCAATTAACATAAATATATTCAAAAGCATGCATAGAACTATGAAGAATGGTGGATTAATCAAGAATAATAAGAAAAATGAGCCCAATAAGTTACCCATTTTTGGGGCTCATCATCACCCCCCTACTGAATGTGTTGCTCATCCTCTGAGCAACTAATCCAGCTAATCATCTTTGATTGTTTTGACTACCTCTCTAATATCCCAGGCTTCCGAGGTGATGTCCTCTTCTCATTCATGAAACCCTACTTTTCTCTCTACCTCCTCCCACTGCCTATGTTCTTCTTCTTCTTTGACCCCTTCCAGCAGTCCCTGTTACATTGAAATTTGTCACCATGACTATCTGTAGTTAATATGGCTCCATCAATAGTCATATTATCCTCCTTGTCAAGCCTAATACCTCTGCTCTTCATGTCAAGCTTCAAAAAAGAGAGAAAGTCACTAGAAACATGTTTATCTCTGGGTACACAGGTTCTCTCTACCTTGCCTGCGTGTACGCATCCCAAACTCATTGTACCTGCATACTTGTATGCTCTGTAAGACAAAGGATGGGTGCGTACCCCTGTAAAGGTCAAAAGGCGCGAGTTTCATCTTAAAAAAGTTACTTGTGGTCACTTCTAGAGCCTTCTAGAAGAGTGTTTGACGTGTATTGAGCGTCTCCAGATGGTTCATGCATCCCTAGGATAGAGGAACTTATCCCATCAAGAGAGGAGCTACCCCATCCAAAAGAGGGAGTATCCCATTGATGTTGGAACTGAATAACTTCCTCTAGAATACTATAAATACAGGCATTGGGCCAGAGGAGGAGAAGGTTGAAAGCTGAACATTCCAAAGGGTAAATGCTGCTGGAATTAGGACTTCCATTGTTGACTTGTGAGGAGAGATCACTATCCTTTCTTGTTGCCATATTGGAAGTGGGTGAGCTTGTCAAAGTAGAGGAAATCTCTTGTTGGACCCTGGGAGGAGCTTGCACAACACCAAGGCTCAGGTTGTAATGGTTCCTTTTTTGTTTCCTTAATACAAATAAGTCCATTCTTCTCAATGATTTGTTGTTAATGAATTATTTCATGTACTCCTTGGTCTATATGATGAATATGCTTTGTTTTATGAAATATTCAGGTGTTATGTAATCGTTTGACTGTTAGTGTATGCAGGTCTTAAAGTGAAGGAGGAGCTCATCTGGATCAGCAAGGCTGGACTGCTACAACAAGCGTTGGATTTAAGGTAGGATCGAACAACACTTGGTTTCTCATAGAATAATGTATGTTTAGAGAAGGTTTGCTCTTGTTTGTCTTGTTTGTCACTAGAGAGTCTTAGACTCCTAGGGAGGTTAGGTTTGTCCGCAAAAATAACTCTTTCCGCATGACAGTGTCCAAGGCTTTTATTTCTCTTTGTTTCTCAGCCACTGTCATCTTGGACTTGTCATAGCTTGCCTCTAGCTTGGCCAACTTTTCCTTGGCCTATTTCACCTCTGTGACCTAACCTTCTAACTCTTTGACCACTTTCATCATCTCTTCCATACACATGCTAGATCATGGTCCTGTTGTTGCTATTGTAGCATCTGTGGTTGATGTAGTCGTTGTGGATGTTGAAATGACAGGAGGGATTGTTGTTGCTTGTGTGGGAGGAATAGTTACAATAGTTGGGGCTGTTTGAGGGGGCTGGGAGGTCGACTCTCCTTGCTTGCTTTGCAATGCTCTCTCCAACTCTTCCTCCATCTGTATTATTATTTGATTCATCCTCATGAGCAGATCGATGGTATCATCAACTTATTTTTCTTACACAAGCTCTACAATTTGGGGGTGGATAGCTGCAGGCAGCTTCACTTGTTTTCTGAGTGCAGAAATATCATCTTCTTTATTCTTCATAAGGGCCTTGATGCCCTTGGGATCCTTAGGATCATGTCCTAGATCCACAATAATTTCCTCCAATGTCTTTACTCGGTTATTTTGGCTGAGGAATACATTCTCTCCAATTCCAATTGAGTATTTGTATTTTTCAATGATTCCTTTAGTTTATGTGCCAGCATAGCCTTATCTGCTAGAGTGGCATAGACCATTTCACCTGTTTGCTTATGTAGCTCTATTTGGTCCATTGGGTGTATGTCCTTGGAGAGGACTTCTAGGTTTGTCTTTATGTAATCTGCAGCTGTTTTGGGCTATGGAACTTTAGGCTTAAAATGAGTTAGAATCATATTTTCCTCCTTGATGTCATAAGATGCCATCAACCTTTGTTGTTTGGAGGGTGTTGCTTTCAGGAATTGATCATACAACTGTATTCTTAATAGCTCATTCTAGACCTTGATTTCCATGAAGGTTCCTTTAATGCCAGATGGTTGTTTGCTTTGTTGTTTAGAGGAAGACACCTCTGTACTATGCTGCCTACCTTGCTCCTACTGGAATAAGCTGGTAGCTATTTGCTGGCTTGTTTCTCTCTCCCTCCTTAGGCTCTCTATGATTTCTTCATTAATTTCTTCTTCAACCTAAGGATCAATTCTTTGTATTTTAGCTTCTGGTTGCTGTGCTGTCCCAATTGGAGGTGTGGTTTCTTCCCTGTCCTGCTTCTTACCTCTTTCCTCATTAAGAGTAGTCTGTAAGGTTGGAATCTGTGATGCCTCAGCATGCTGTGGATGGGCTTGCCCTTGACTCTGCTCCTTGGAGGTGGTAGGCTGTTCTATAATTATTTCTTGCTCAGCATCCATCACTTCTTTTCCTTTTATTGTACCTCTTGCTGATGTAGATGTTTCTTGGGCAGCTTGTGAAGCTGCAGTAATGGATGTGCCCTCTCCAACTTGGTGTGGTAGTTTGAATGTTACCTGCTGAAAAGAATCCAAGTCAAGAGTTTTTTCTAAATCTTTGACATTTTTCTCCATTATTTCTTCTTTAGTGAGTTTTTCAATTAATGTGCCTGGCACCCACTCGTCTTGATTAACATATTTCTCAAACTATGGGATTTTACAAAGTTCATATGCTGTCAGCCTATATTTTATTTTTCTGGCACTGATAAAGCCATCGGGGTCATAAGGGACCCACCAGAATCTCCTTTTTAGCTTGAGTTTCTACCCAAGTATTTGATCAACAGCTTGCCAACCTTCTTTCTTGTTCATAATGAAGGGGCTTAGATGGTCTTTGAATTTCAAGTGAGCTTTCTTCTTGGCACTATGAAAATGAGTGAGATCTAAATTGATGAGTTGCCTATAATATTCCAAGGCAAACAGTCTCATGGGTACATATCTTGGGAGCCTGTGCGGATAGAGCTCACAGCCATAGATCCTAATGACAGTGTGATTTTTGTAGAGATACCAATCACCTATTTTGTAGTTCTTGGACAACTGCAATATCTTCTACATGTCATATGATAATCTAGGAGGAGGAGTGATTTTCAAGAGACAGGAGATTGGGTAAAAAAATTGGTCAATGAACTCACAGTAGGAGTAAGGAGAGTTTCGGACCTGATGGAATACTGATGACCAAAAGATAACATACCTTCTTTCAGCCCTTGCATCCAACCTCTTGATGGGACATTGGAAGCAATCTGACTGATAATACATGAACAAATGATAGATATATGATGAGTATTTGAAGACTTCCTCCCTATCCAACTTTGCAAGTTGGTCCTGTATTGTATTGGCAATGAACTTGGCGTAGTTGTACTTGACAGCAGGGGGTTGTCCTAGGCTATATGCAGACAATAGAACCAACATTGTTTCATCAATGTGCTCACTTGTTGTGAAACCTAGAACAAAGGATATCATATCTACAAGCAGCTTGCCTACTTCATTGAAATTGACATATAAGAAAGGAGGTGGCTTTGTAGGCTGTCGGTCTGCTCTCATGAATGCCTTGGCAATTCTAGAAATCTCAGAGCTGGAAAGTTTGGGGCCTTCATCCAATAGGTATTTCATAGAAAAAGGACCAAAAGGTGAGTCTGCTTGAAATTTAGCATTTGGTTAATGGAATCAGGAGTGATATGGAAGAGTATGCTCCCAGATGGAGACTTGATAGCTCTTTGAGTTGGGTTATAGTTCTCAGCACAAAAGTGAATTATCTCAGGGAAACTATTTACAGAGGGCAAGAAGTAGATGGGAAAATTTGATTCCCAAATGCCATACATGTCTCTACTGCTCAAAAAACTATTTCTCAGCTAACGGAAGGTCTGCAAGTGATTTATGTCCCCCACCAAATCTTGAATGAGGTAGTCCCTATTAGCTAAAGGCAGTTCTTCAAGCTCTTTGTTAGGTGCATTGATAGGAGCAACGTTTAAAGCTGCTGGAGTGGCAATTTTGAAGTTTCTCTGTGTTTGTACTTGGAGTGAAGATTAGTGAAGCGGCAGACTAAGGAAAATTGCTTATGAGGATTTGTAAAGGAGCTGGAAAATGAGTTGAAATGAGGCAGTAGTCTTCACTGTCTGTAGCTTATGACAAAAGATGCAAATTTACCGGGTTCAAACATGCTTTTCTTCTCTTTGATGAATTCATTGGATTGATAAGCTTGCGAGGGAAAATACAGAGGGAATGGGGATTATTTTATCCCAATGGGTGAAGTTTTTGCAGAGGATTTTCGCAAAAAAAGGGGTCGATGCATGACCGTATGAAGCTTCTGCTGGCAACACGAACTTTAAAACAATTTTTTAACGGTGAACTTGCAAGTGGGCGTGGGTTCACAGGGTTTTCTTCGAATAGGGGGTTAATCAGTAAATTTTAGGCAGCATTTAGGTGCATGAGTGCCTTTAGTTTGGGATTTTGCAGAGTTTCAAGCAAGTGAAATGGAGAAAATGGCAAAAACAGGGGTAAATAGGTGAAATTTGGGCAAATACCTAGTTTTTATGGTGTTGAGGGTGTTGAGCTGGTGCAATGGTGAAAGATGGAGTTGAAATTGCAGGCAACATCGGCTTGGATGACTAAATTCGAGCTTGGGTAGCAAATCGATGTAAACGGCATGCACAACACTCCCACAATGACCAATGAAAATGAAAGAAAAATGGTCATTTTGTGTTATTTTATGAAAATTTGGGACTTTTTGGCACTTTTGGAGCTTTTTTGAGATGACGTCAACATGAAGTAATTTGGCAGGTAGCGGGTATGGCACGATGATGTGGGTGCTGACTTGGACAATGACGTGGCAGAGGACACATTGGCGGGGCGATGATGTGGGTGCTGACTTGGACAATGACGTGGTAGAGGACATATTGGTGGGGCGATGATGTCGGCAGATGATGTGGCAATGACACAGGGCAGCGGCGGGTCGACGCGGACGTGACGTCAGCAGTGACGTGGTGCTGACGTCAGCGGGCAGAGGGCAGTTTGTGGTTTTCTCCCGCACCACCTTTGGCCTTGGGTAGTATTGGGGACGGGGGCTCCGATCACGCTGTGAGAATGACGCGTAGCGGGGGTACAGTAGCAAAACCATCCATCCCCGAATGCTAAACACCAGCAGATCGGGGTTTCAAAACAGGCCGCCCACCGTTAGATCTACAGCATGGAACATCGAACGGTGGTCAGGGCAAGTGGAGCAACAGACGGTTAAGCGCGGGACCCGCCTGGACATAATATTTAAATGTAAGTGGGGACAGGGTTGAAAGCTTTGGTTAGTGAGGGTTAATGTGGTTATGCGTGGGGATATAGTTTAATGTTTGATTAAACAAAAAACTTAAATAATGACCGGCGGGGTGGACAATGGTTATTAACTTAACCAAGGTTAAATTACTTCCATGGTTTAGGATGCGGAAGGGTTCATACTAGTCCCAGATGGACTTAATATATCCCGAAACTGTGTTATATAGCTATGTTGCTATGGGGTGGGATATGAAATAAATCTTTGGAGTTTTTATATAGTTTTTTGTGATAGGGATGGGAGAATGTTTTTAGGGAGCTAAATAATAGAGTTAGAGGTTAGTATGACTTTGTGGAGTGAAACTGTAGGGGAAGATGCTAAGTTTATGAAGTGAAACTTAGACATAGGAAATGAATGGAGTGTGGAGTGAAGACTTTTACAAAAGAAATGTGGCTTCTTTTCTTAAGAAAACTTCAAAACTTGATTTAGTTTTTGACATTAATGCAGTGAAAGCAGGACTTGTTAGGGAGATCCCAAGGTCCTTGAGGGGATGTTAGTAAATGATCTTTGGGGGAATGAAAGGAAATTAGTCATGCTTCCAAAGCTTATGCAACCAAACAACTACCTTGGTACTTGAGTCATTGATGAGGTGGGTGCTTCTTTTCAAGACAAATAATGATCACACACTTGCTTTTGCAACCTCAAACTGCTTACCCAGCCTAATACACCTCACATTTTTTCTTCTTTTGGATTGGGTGCACTTGAACTGGAAAAACCTGAATGTCTTCTTTTCTTTTGACTACCCTCCTATCTAAATCTACCCTTATCTCTTCCAAGGGCCCAGATTAAGCAGTTGGGCTCCTTATTTCCTCTACCTAGCTACTCATCTGCCACGCTTGAACTGTTTGGACAGATATTCTTTCTCTATTCTACAACAACAAATTTAAACATGGCATGGTCTAGATTGAACTGTTGGGCCATCCATCAAATTTAATAAACAACAGTAACATTTTGATTGGCCACTTTCTTGGTTTCTTGTTTTGGGGTTCATTTTTGCTATTTTTTCTAACCAATTCATTTTCCTACCTTTTCATTACTCTTTTAAGGCATACCCTATTTTAATTTTCTTTGTCTGTATACAAAATATGGAACCTTTGCAGCATGCAAGGATGAACATATTTAGCACTTCCACTGTCAATCATGAAAAATGAAACCTATTGGTATAGGAACCTAACAGCTACATCCATACTATGTCATTTATTTTCATGGATCTTCAAATGTATTTTCATATTGGTTCTTTGAGAAGTTATACTCTCAGTATTGGAATTCCTACCTTAGTGATGATATATATTGCATTGTAACATTTGATTGATTGTTTCAGGTATCTGATTGTAGTCTCTAACGCAAACCTTGGAATGATAAAGTGCTTCAGTCATCAAACATCTCTTCTGACTTTGCACTTAAGGGGGAAATCTGTTACATGTAATTTTGTCACATTAGGCAAATGACCATTGGTTTGGATCTTTCATTGTCCATCAATGTGTTCCAAAGCATCTCATTGCAAGGCTAGAATCCAAACTATCCCAAAGAGAATGAAATTCCTGTACCCAAGGCTCAAAATCCCATTTTTGGCTTCATGCATAGTTTCGTAGTCAATCTCTACACATACGGAGAAGAGTACATTAGAAATTATGCATAAGTGTGATTAGTCGAATCTTTCCCAACTAACAAGCTTTGAATGGATTCATATTCATCCATGATCCCTCCCATCATGGCGCTACCTCCCTCTCTTTGTGGAACCCTTGTCCCACCATTTGTGGATCTCATCCCTTGGGAAATGGACCCTAGACTTCCTCCTCTTGGCCTTTAAAGCTAACATAGGCTTGAGGATTGAGGAGGATTGTTGGAAGTAGGTTTATGCTACAAAAATAAGGCTAGGAGGTTATTCATCCAAAAATAGGGTTGGAGATTGTGAGAAGAAGCTTGTAACATGAAGGCTTTAAGGTTGTAAGTTTGTTGTCCATTTTATTGTTATAAAATTAACTGTTCTTTCTCAATTATGTCTTTGTGGATATCAATTGTGGGATTCCTTTATCACCCACATAGGTTATGGTGACTTTTTGATTCAATTTATGATATATGTGGAGTTAGTTAGTTCATTTATCTTTTATGCTATATACTGAATTATTTGATCATGTGTACATTTTTGTCTATGTAGATCTCCTTCAATACATCATATATAAGTTGTGGGAACCACTGGAAGGATCGCTAAAGCATCGAGGAGAATAAAACAGTCAAAGGCACTGAAAACAACTTCATCAGGCATTTCGATTAAATGATAAGTGGCCTCTCTCATATTGCATGTTTCAGTGAATCGTAATCTAGGGAAAGGTAGCAATTCTTTCTTGTTTGTTACTAAATTTCTCTAAGGTCTAGGGAGATATGTCTTGTCTACAAGAGGGATTATTTCGCCTAACATATGTGTGGCCTTTTTTAGATTATTCTTCATGTTTTATCATTATGTTTTCATATTTGAGGTTGCATTTGGGGACAACTTAATGCCCTATCAAATTTATGTCATGGATTTATTATCTTTTGTGGATTTTAGCCTAATTATAGCTAAAGTGTTTTGGCTTCCTAATCATAAATAGCACCTTTTTAGCATGGGAATTACTTTTTTAAGCATATGTTCAAGAAAGGGGTCTATGAGTTAGTAGATTATGATGGTAATCCCCTATCATAAACCTATAATGGGATCTATCTAAATAAGTTGTGAGTGTAAGTCACATCATTGCATGGTTCTTGTACATATTCTATATTAGACTAGTGTGGTGTCTGTTTTCCTTATTTTTGTTTGAATTGTTGTTTTGGAACATCACTTTTGTCTCTTGGATTCTCTTTTCACCCACTAATGAGATGGTGAGCTCCACAGGAATCTATCTTGGAAATGCAACAAACAATGTTCTGGATATAAGATCACCACTGAACCCTTATTTGAGGTTATTACACTTCATATTTTCAATTGAACTCCGAAATTGTTGTCTCATAGTTGAACCATGTCAATTCCATGAGGCATCCTACATTATTTAATTGGTAATTAAAAATATGTCTCATTAAACAATATTTTGTTTCTATTGAATCCATGCACATTTTATGAAACTTTAATTCACTAACTAATCCATTACCTAATTTTGTTATATTGGAATTTGTTGAATTAAGTTATCATTTTCAAAATTATGCATGCATGTAAATAATTCACATTAGTAGACCAAATATATATTTTTCACACTCACGATTCTTTCAATTACATTTTTAATTTTTCGAAAAGGCAACCAAAATTTTGTACATTTAATTGCCAATCTTGTGTTCATATGGAACTTCTCAACTATCATGCACCATTTGTGCTAGTATAATCTGTAGCTGTAGTAATCTACTTGAGTGACATCATAGGATATGTAACACCCTTAGACTTCTTCTTGACCCAACTCCACTCTCCTTAATATTGACACAACCAAATCATATATACATAATTTAAATAGAACATAGGTCCATGTCTATACGAAAGCCATATTAACCAAAAAAAAATATAACAACATCATGAAATACATACCACGAAAATCTATGAAAATGTACATAACAAATTTCAAGTACTTATATGATGAATTAATTTGTTGGTTGTGGACCTTTCATTTTCCTCCCAGCCATATACAATGTTTCTCTAATTCTCTTACTAGTTGGTCATCCCCAAACTGGGGTCGTGACTCGACTTCACATAATATTCTCAAGGTGGGTACATCCATCATACCAAAGATAGCAGGGGTAAGGTATCAAACCCAACATCCTACAACAAGTCATCTCACATGTCCCATAAACCCTTGTTGAGTATGACCAATGATGTTTAGAGTCTTTCCCTCATGGATCTCGAGGTACCCTCCAGACCCTCACATAGCCAAGGCACCAAACTCAGAAAAATCCAACCAACAGGATCACATCCCCCACCAACCCTTATCCCATCTAGCTAAGGATGCCTAGAGTCCTACAACTCTAGGAGTTCCTACATCCCTCACAGGCCTGTTGGTATCCTCCAGGGTCTCATTCAAGGAAACTTGTTGATGATCCACTAAGTAAGGGAAGACACTTTTTTATAGACATTTTTACCCTTTACCTCTTTTTTTTAATTATAATATACTTTCTCATCAAGGTATTATTTCCTATCATGGAGCCTCAACTCCCCATACTCTTTTCATCCTTCGATCCATGGAAAATAATGTGTCATTCTAAATTCCAAGTCAGTTAGGCTCACCATCATGATCATCACACAAAATCTTTCCCTTAATTTCATAAGTATGTTGACCCACTTGCCTAATACATCATATATATAGTGGCATGTAGGACCCAATGAGTTTCCCACAAATTAGTCTATTCAGCATTCCATCTCAGTAGTGTCACATGTACATACATAATATCATTTTGGGGATCCAGATCAAGTGTGTTACATTCCCATCTACCTTATTTATACACGGTCCTCATTGCATATAGTCATAATTGTAAGAAATTATACCACATATGAACTATCCTCACTGTCCTTATGTTGACAATTAGCAGTTTTTGGTTCATTGCTCATATACTTCATCGATGGATTTGTTTTGGAGTACACTCAACCCCCTATGCACCAACAATATTTACAAGTCCTCATCATGCCACATGTTGATAGGCATATAAATTGACATGGTCACTATCATATCTATAAATGTTAAATAAAAGAATCAACTCCTAAAGTTGTAATTTCAACAATATTCACTATCTAGAAAAAGCTAGAATGACCATATAATACCTAGTGGACAACAAGAAGATCCACAAGATAAAAATTTGGTCAATTAGAAAAGAAAATCATGCATTTAAATTCTCATAATTAAATCATTATCCATGCATTCTATCCATATCATGTTGGTATGATTCTATAGCTTCCCATGTTGATATGGTGGTAATGATTCCAAAAAGAAATATATGCACCTTTCCACTGGTTACCTATACAAGAGTGATTAATGGAATGATATTTCTCTAGAATATGCCACCAAAATGTACATAACATTTACGACCACATAGAGAGAGTTTTTGGTAAAGGAAGCATCATTTTCATCCATATCATTATACTGATGTGATATGTCTTTCATGGTATCATGATACAAATTAGTTCCTTGCCACTTGTAACTAAATCTTGTGAATATTCATCTACAGATCTAAAACATTTTCACCAACCTCTTCCAACAATTTTAAAATATTTTGATCAAACCAAAGATCTAATCAGTTGAAATATTTATTGTACTAAGGGAAACACAATGAAGGCCGCCTTGAATTAACTTCCGTAAAGTTATTAGAGTAAAAAACAATGGTGATGTTTGCACATTGATACATTAAAATGTGTCACAATTTTCCATAAATGTAGAGAGTTAAAGTCTCCACTCTCATGTCATATTATTCCCCTATACATGTAGAGAGCTCAAATGTCTTGTGTAAGAGTAATAGCAACTAGCTTGCAAGACCATTTTTTTTTATTTTTTTGTTATTTGAGAAACTTTGGAGTTATTCATCTTCCAAAACTTTAATTTGAAATTATCGACTCTTTGTTGTATTGTACCTTCAATAGGATCAAGTGAAAGGCCCTTTATTTCAAGCATAACAATGAGTACAAATAAAGTGCATCCATTAATATCATCCCAGTAAACAATAATGTCAAGAAAGTGTAAATGGTTACAACCATAGTGAGAAATATTTATGCCACTATCAAAATAAAAATCCAATTTGATGTTGCCACTAGACCTTCACAAATACCCCTAAACTTCAAAGAATAAATCTTAGATTTGAAGACCCAAGGGAATGTTCCCATTCCAAGAGTAAACAAAATAATGTACAATTCCATCCCACGAACAACTAGCCAACCATATTGGCTTAGGAACTCTTTGACGGTGTTAGAATCAATGGGGTCTCCCCAGTTTGAAGTCCCAACTAGAACTCGCACCATTCGGAGTAGGATCCCCAACCGAGAAATACAACCAGTTTTGATTATCCTGAGGAAATTCCTTTGGTTTTAATTATTAACATAAGAGATTATGCAAACAATCTTTGAAATAAGCAAGTAAGATGGCATTGTGAGCCATACAATTGCAATACATATATGGTACTTTTACGGAAAGGAAAAGAGAGAGTGAGCCATTGTAAGAAAAGTAATAGTACTATCCTAAAAAATACAAACAAGAGTATAAAATAATTGTTGATTAACATTCAAATTAGTTCACATATAACAATGATAATAAAAGAAAGTAACAATGTGCTTTGACTAAGATGCATACCAAAGGGAACAAAATAGTTCATTTTCATTAATATGTGTTAGCATAAATATACACCACAAAAAATTAAAGAATAGTCTTAAAATCATTCACGACATATGCATGAAATTGTATCGTGTAAACTATCTTCATGTATTAAGTGTGTTAGCACCTAAATCCACCTTAGGTTGAAAGAAGGAAAAATTCAAGGTAACCACAAACCACGCTCAGTCTGGTAGTTAGCCCTACTAGAACAGGAGAGGGCTCTCTCTGAGTCACACTCAGTGAATAAATAAATGAAAAGGCCTGAGATGACTTACAGTGAACTATTTATCTTAGGCTAGTAAGTGAATATGGATATAAGAAGTGATTTTTATGAATGACTGTGTTTCTAGGATGGTATGGGACCAATGGACCTCAATGAATAGAGAACTTAATACAAAGGCACATATTACTTTGTGAGGCAAGATAGGTGGAGAGTCCAGCAATTTAGTTTGAAACAACGCAGAATGGAGAGATTGCTTAGAAGGGTGAAAAGGGCATGGGCAACATGAATCCTTTTCAACAAAAGAAGAACACTGAACATGAAATTTTCCCACAGGCAGAGCAATAAAATTGAATTCTACCTTATCTAACTTAGAAAATTTCACTGGAAATGAATATGAAATGAGCTAAAACATAACGAAATACATATGAAACATAAGAGACACATTTTCTACACTCACAACCACATGAATATCATGAAACATGTAGGATTTAACCCTATACAGAAATTACCTACATACGAATTCTAAGTCACAGGAAAAATAAAAATGCGAGAGCATAACACATAAAACACATATACACAGAGATTTCCCACTGGATCCCAAAACCGAGACTACCAACTTGATTTTTCATTATGTTCCTTTCAATATTACAATACATATTTATACATGCCGAAGCATCCAATACCATGGACCGCAAACCATCACGTCCAAAACCATGGACCGAAAACCATCGTGTCCAAAAAACATGTGCCAAAATCATGCACAAAACCATAGGTGGGTCCACCCAACCTAACATAGGGTCCAAAACCAAAATTTTCCGGGGCGCTTCCCTGGACCCCATAAAGTGGGGTTACGAGTACCCCTCAAACCCCCTATTAACTATGTGGAAATAATATAACACAACCCAACAAAACAGAGCCGCTGCCTTTCATTAATCCTCTGTAAAAATATACAATGAAGAAACAGAGTTTCTTTCCCATAGTCTCCCAAAAGTTACAAGCCAACCAACCCTTTGCAAATGGTTTGCATACAATATATAGAATGTGCCATGAAGAGACAGAACGCCCAGGGGTTGAGGAGTTGCTCGAATCATTACAAAATGAAGGTGGAGAGCCAAACATCAGCTGCAAGTGCAGTGCCACAAACATGACAAATGGATTGGGTGACCCTTTGCCTTCCTTTGACACTTGGATAGATGCCCATCTGGAGTGAAAATTCTTTAAATGTCACCTTTGGTGCTGAAAAAATGAAGTGTAGATGAGGGGGCCCACTTATGAAAAGCCAGGAAGCGAAATTTCGCGAAACACAGTCATTTTGGGCCTTTTTTCATATATCCTTCGCGCCCTTTTCTGTATGCGTCACGCCACTTTGAGGCCCGTTTTGAGGCACTTGCAGGAGTCCAAAATGTTCCCAAGTGTGCTCGTTATAAATTCTGTCCTGTCTACTTTCCAACCCAAGTGGAATTTTTTAATTTGGAGCTCATTTTCCCATCCAAATCTTCATTCTCCCAAGACTGCTTCCTATGTGTCAAAATAGGGGAAGTGAGGCCATTTTTTGGGTGTTTTTGACCTCCTCGAGACTCAAATCATCCCCAAATTTCTTGCTCGAGTGCCATTAGTCGTGATTTTGCATGTTGAATCCAAAAATACAAGCCATTTCTCATTTGGAGCTCCCAATCATACGCGTCGCGCCAGTGGCGCAGTGCCTATAGAGAAAAAACCTGTGTTTGTGCCAAAAAATTTCCATGTGACCAAAATTGTCCCAAATTTCTTGAAATTTGGGCTTGAGGTTCTCTAGGAGGAACTATGTTGGGTCACAGAAGCTTCAGCCAAGATTCAAAGCCGATCTTGTTCTTTCGCCTCTTTTTCCTCTTTTGCCTCTTTTGTTGCCTTGCTCAATTTTGCCTTTAAATTCCTTATTCATGCCTTGCAAACATGATTGTGTGCCCAATAATGGTTTTTCATGTGCCCGAGCATGTACTTGTCCTTGTTCGCTTTCGCCAATCATTGTGTGTCTCCATCTCATACTCTGATGAATGTTTTGAAGCCATGACTGTTGTGTGTACTATACCTAGGCTGCCCTTTGATGATGGTGTGAGGCTGGGTGCCTTTGTGATATCTCTCAATTTGATAGGCTTCACCAAATTTTGGAAGTGATTGGGCACTTGTTTCGGCCCTTTTTTTGTGTGCGCCGTGCATAAAGCCCAGTGCGCCACACCTTGGGTATGCACTTCGCCTGTGTAAAGTCTAAACTGTAGGGAGGCTTTGCGTGCGTCGCGCTCCCTGTGTGCACCGCGCTCCTGGGTATATGCACCGCGCTCCTGGGTATATGCACCGCGCTGCTTGAAACCACCTCCAACTCCCTCCAACATGCACGATGCACACTTTGCTCTCCTAATCAGTCTGCAATGTTTATTTATGACCTTGATTTGCACAATGACCTTGTTTGATTGTGGAAACCTTGTGGAATGAAGAATTTGTAGTTCTAGAGGAAGATTTCAGTCAACTTCTTTTAGCCCTGTGCACCCCTCCTCCAATGTGCGCCGCGCCAGTGTAAATTTACACTGGAAAATCTCCCTCTGTGCGCCACACTTCCTTTGTGCGCCGCGCCTTTTTTCAGGAGCCTTTTGGAGGCCTTCCTGGTGTCAAAATTGGGTACAGGATAGCTTGTTGGAAAGGTATTTAAGTCTACTTTTTAACCCAACCAGAATTTGTCAATATTGAGTTCATTTTCCCTATCAAAAATCAAATCTCCCAAGACTGATCAAAATGTGCCAAATGAGGCTGCCTCAAGGCAGAGTACTGTTGCAGTCAACTTTTAAAGGTGTTTCTCAACTCCCAATTGGGCTCATGATAGTGCATTGGAAAGCTCTTTGTCTCTAGTTATCATTTTACTCATCAAGCAAGCCATTTTTCCAACCAAGATAGGAGAAAACTTGATTTGCCCAAGGTCGCTTCACAGGTGTATAAATTCTCCCAAGGCAATTGTATTTGTGACATTTCTCTAAAACCATGACACCTATGTAAAAACTGAAGAAAATTTTTCTTCCTAGGTTGGTTGCAGACAAAAACCTCTCTCAGGTTTCACAAATTCATCTTTGATTGCTCAAAAACATCATTTTAGTGAAACATATCCTGATGTGTGGGATAAGGGATTTGCCGAAATGAAGCGAAATGAAGGGGATAGGGGGCTTCTAAATTCTTGAGAAAACTTAGGGAAGTGGGGAGGGATGTTAGAAAGTAGGGGAGAGCAGAATATCAGAAAATTGTCCAAAAAGGCAAAACACAGGCCTAGCCCAGAAAATTGTCAAGTTGTAGCAAGAAACTAGGATTTGTGCGAAAATGAGGAATTTGGGGTGATTTTAGTGATGGGAAGTGTTTAATAAGGTACATTATGGATAGGGGAAGGTGTATGAACATCAAGATACAAGTTTTTCCGATTATTTGACCATCTAAGAGAAATTAGCTTCAAAACCCTAGGAGAGGGAAATGAACCTTGCCTAGGCGCAACTAAAGCATGAACAAGGTGTAAAATGACCCAGTGGAACTTGACATGATGATGACAACCCTTTGAATGATGGTACACTCAGTTGAATGGTGACATGGAACGTCATTTGGACAACTTTGACAAGGGTAAAATCAAACCCTAGACCTAATGCCTAGTGATCAAATTTTGCTTGAAGACTCACTGAAATGACAAAATTTGACCTTGACACCTTAAAATCACTTTGTAAGAGCATGTTTGATCACTGGAGGAAGGCTGCAAAGACTGACACTAACAAAGTGAAACTCCTAAGATATACAATTATAATGCTACCACACTAACCCCAATAGTGGAACATTAAGTCACCACTTTCTCCTCCAAATAAAGATCTTCTCTCCTATGCCAAACTAGATAAACCAAGGTGAAAATTCAAAATTCCCCTTCTCTTGAACTATGACAGTGTATTTGAAACAAATGAGGTGACTCTCCACCTCCCATATGAATCTTTAACTCTCTCATGACTCTTGAGCTTCTATTATGAATTTTCGAATTCCAATATGACCTTTGAGATTCTACATGACTTTAGAACTTTCCAGTGCCTCTTCACATTCCAGGTGGGACCCTTGGGCTTCTACAAAATTTACATTTTCTCATTTTTTTTGGAAATTACATAATTACATTCCAAAAATTATGTGGAAAAATACATCGACACATATGACTACGTAATGACACATTGAGAAGCCATGACTTCGCGATGGTGATATGACTTCATTTCATTAATGTCAAGCTCTTCCCCTTACTACTATGACTTTTATTTTTCATGATCAATTTTTATTTGTTCTTCATCTTCACCCTCCAAAGGGTCTAGGTTAATGTTGAAACCTTCCAAGCCAACATGAGATGCCACCATTCTGTCATGGTTCAGGATTTCTTCATGATGGTTCTTTCTTCTTCTCTTTCTTCAAAAGTACTCTCCTGTAGCCTGTCCTTGATGACCTCCCTTTTGGATCACATTACCATGTTGAAATGATAACACCTACGATTGAATTCCACATATGACAAGCCAACATTAGCTTGAAAACCACCAATTCTACCTTTTCTTGTTCATGGAAGGTGTTGACTATGATGAGGCAACAAAAAAGGGGTTTTGAGAGCAAGAGGCTAAGAATTGCGTAGATAGGAATCTTAAGGGCTGAGGGATGACGTCACTACCCATTGGAACTACGCAATGCCTAGTAGGAGGAAAGACAAGGAAATGGATTGCGTAGTGATGGGTTTCAGTAAGCAAGAGTGGAAAGACTAGCTAGTGTAACTTCACAATGTGAAGTGATTGAGGGACTGGGTTAGTGAATTCCACAATTGGGAGTCTCACCGACCAAGAAGTGACCTATTCCTCACTATAACTACGTAATGTGTAGTAGGAGGCTCACTTGAAAAAGGAGTTTTAATAATTAGGCAAGTTAGGGAGACAAGGAGATAAGGTTACATAGTGTAACTACATAATGCACAATGGTTGAAAAGGAACGTTAGGGGACTATGTAGTTCTTCATGACAGTGACACAAGGTGGCTCCATTGTCCACTAAAACTATCCAATATGAAATCTAGGGAAAGAAAGGACAAGGTATGGTGTAGCTGATGATGAGTCCCATCAATAGGTATATCTTGAAGATCATTCTGCCATCCTCCAACTTTAAAACTACCCTTTTCTCACATTAATTCACATTTTCGGTTATAATATACTTAGTAAGAAGAGTAAAAGGTGTGTATCTGTTAGGGTCCAACCCTAGCCCCCTTATTTATGTAATAGGGTCGAGTCATAGTTATACTTAGTAAAGAGTCAATAAAGTCCATATTAATAATTATAATTGCTTGACCTGCATTTAAAGAAGGGACCACAATTAGTTGCAAATGGGCCATGGTATTAGATAGATGGTATTAATAAGAACAATGGTACCAACCCATGGTATTGCATGTATGAATCCTATATAAAGGATAGAGACTCCCCTTAAGGAGTGTTTTGTCTTATTTTGTAATTGAGCACAGCTCTATTGGAGGTTGCCCCCTTGAAGAGGCAAGTGAACATTGCTTTCCTTTCTAAATAATAAAACACATGCTGTTATTTCTTATTGTTCTATGTTCTAGGTATATTTTCTTTGCATATTTGGTATTCTGGTATCTTCTCGTAGGTCAAGAGCATAACTAGTGTTATCAAATCACTTTCTAGGGCTGGTGGGATCTCCATTTTTAGCAGATTTGTTTTGGCTAAAGACATGTTCCGGTGTCTTTAAACCATAGGATCTATCGTTGAGCGCATAAACCTGTGGATTTGGGGAGACATGCATGTAGGAAATACAAGAGGTGGTCATTCTTTTTGGACTGCCTTGTAACCCCTGAGGGTACCCCTTTGAGTAGTAACGCATTAGATAGAACCATGTACGAATTGTCTTCCAAGTACCCTCTAGGTATATTGGAATCCCCCCTAGGATCTCTTGAAACCTTGCCATAGATAAACTATCGGGTATGTTTATGCTATAGTACACCAAGAACAGCACTCGGGGAGATTACTCGCGTGTATGATAGGGTAGTTGGGTTATATGGCTAAGGGTATAGTTGATCCTCCCTGGTTAGTGCCCTGAAAGACCGGGCTGAGTACTAGTGTCGAACCCTTATGTATATTGCGATCTGTAGCACCTGACACTCCTTGAGACCATAGTTACCTTGTCTCTCTCTCAATCACGCATCATCTTTCTCAGATCAAATCTAGCAGGTTGGGTACTATTGGGTCCCTATAATACTAGTGATTACCCCATTACTATTGTAGTTGTACCCCTTATTAATATTGTTGCACCCCTATTGCCCCCATATTGTTATTACTGTGCCCCATAGAATCCCTCTATTGTTATTTTTGTGGCTTTATATTATTATTGTTAGGTCGGCTGGGTTATATTGTGACTCCTTAGACTCCTATATATAGAAAGGAGGTTTTGTCATTTGTATCATCCAAGAATTGTTCATTTATGTAATGCAAAGGAGGTTTCCCCCTCGAAGAGGCTGAATTCTAAGGCGTTGATCTATCTTTTCTATCTTTTCTTGAGCTGGTTCATAACATTTGGTATCAGAGCTTTGGATTCTAGGGTTTCGCTGCTCCAACCAGGTCATCGCGGCATTTACGCTATACCTTTCTTTCTAACACGTTTCAAAAGTTGAAAACAAAACCCATTTGAGAAGGCATCGCACTAAAGCTCGAGTCTGAATTTCAGAGCTTTTTGCGCTATATTTGTGGAGATATGATCTGAGGAAGTTGGGTTTTTTGTAGACTCCTGAATTACATTCCAAATAGGTGACTTGGGGAAAATCGTCATAACTTTTTCTCTGAGCATTGGATTGAAATTGTGTAAGAAGGTGCAGAAGAAGGATGGACTATAGTTTCTTCTATATATTTTTCAGAGCTAAAAGTTGAAACAGTGACTCGTGGCACATCGTACAAGTTTGCTCTACTGAACTAGTCTATAATCAGGTCACTGTGGGAGATTTGGAATAACTCTTCATTGGAGAATCCAATTGGGGGCAAACTAGTGGCATTGGAAAGAGGACACAAGGGCTACCGTAGGTCACAATTTCAGAACTAGATGATTCGAAATTACAGAGATACATCAGAGGCAACATCGAGCTCCTACAAAGTGAAAAAAGGTGTGTATATTTTTTTAAATGTTTGCTTAAGATTGGTTTGAAATTTATTTTGAAGGAATTCAAAGGGCATAGTAGAGCATTATTATCGGTAACTAATTCCTCGAGGAAAGAAAATGCAAACACCTAGTAAGGAACCTGAAAGCTCTAGCATGACTCATGAAGAAGAGGAAGAAATGCTACATGATATATCAAAATTACAAGAACAAGTGCAACAACTGTCACTTGCACAAAAAGCAAAAGAATCTAAGATGGATGCTTTAAGGAAACATGTAGAAGCTGAGATGGATGGTTTAGAGAAGGGCGTAGAAGCTAATATGGATGGCATGGAAGCTAAGATGAATGACTTGGATGCTAAAATTGATGGCATGGATGATAAGATGGAAGAATTGACAATAAATATGAATAAGTTGCTACAAGGAATGTCACTAAGGGTGAAAGAGTAGTAAAGGAAACTCATGATGAGAACAAAGAAATGTTAATCATGATTCCATAGACTCTAATGTGAGATCGAAGACCCATCATATTCCAAAAATCGATATGAGGAAGTTTGATGGCAAGGATCCCGCAACATGGATATTACAGATGGAGCGATTTTTCGATCTCAATAATGTGCCAAACACACAAAAGGTGCATATGGCAACTTTATATCTGGAACCAAATCAGTTTGTATGGTATCAATGGCTTTGCTCTCATAAACAATTTATCACTTGGGCAATTTTTACGGAAGAATTGATGGCACATTATGAGGATACAAAAAGAAACACTTTTTTTAGCCAATTGATAAGTCTCAAACAAAGGGTTCAATAATGGAGCACATTGAGGAGTTCCAAAAATTGAACATAAGGGTAAAAAATATTCCAGAGGAGCATAGGATTGATGTGTTCATAGGGAGTTTAAGGATAACATCCAACATGATGTTTGCCTTTGGGAACCTGATTCATTAGAGAAGGCATTCAGTTTAGCAAGAAAAATGGAAAGCAAAATTATGGAAACCAAGGAGCATACCAGTCACAACTATAAAGATGGAAGTGTTGTTACCCCTAGCCTTCCACAACCTATAAGGTTGACACTAAAACAATTGGAATAAAAAAGAGCAAAAGGGCTTTGTTACAATTGTGATAGCAAATACACTAAAGGTCATAAGTGTGATGAGAAGAAATTATTCTACATAGATTGTGAAAAGGAAGAAGAAAAGGAGCAAGAAAGGTCAAAGGAAGAGGATATACTCCAGGAACAAAGCCTAGATAAAGAAGAAATGAATCCGACCATATCTTGTAATGCATTGGCGGGAATTACCACTCCTCAACCATCAAGATAGAAGGACAAATCAAGAAGAAAAAGGTAATAGTGTTGATTGATTCAGGAAGTACTCACAATTTTATTCATTGTAAGGTAGCAAAAGAATGAATTGCTTCTTATATCCAGCAACAGAGTGTCAAGTGATGGTTGCAAATGGAAGAACAATAAATTGCTCTGGAAAGTGCCATAATATCAAGCTATCCATGGGA
>APFE031115671.1:162557-181996 GCA_000404065.3 Pinus taeda | reverse complement strand
GATTTTTAAAAACTTACCACAGGGTTAAGAAGGAATTTTTTTGGGATGGCCTTAAATCAAATATTCAAAAGTTTGTGGCGGAATGTTTGGTTTGCCAACAAAATAAAGTTGAAACAATTAAGAAACCGGGTCTATTACAACCTTTACCCATTCCAAGCCAACGTTGGGAGGAGGTTTCAATAGATTTTATCTCAGGTCTACCCAAGTCTGAGGGAAAGAGTTTCATCATGGTGGTAGTTGATAGACTTACCAAGTATGCACACTTTTGTGCATTATCACATCCATTTAAAGCCAATAAAATTTCTACGACATTTATGGAAACAATTCAAAAGCTACATGGAAACCCAAAGATTATTGTAAGTGACAGAGATCCCATTTTCACTGGAAATTTTTGGACAGAATTATTTTCTTGTCTTGGTACTCAGTTAGCTCATAGCTCATCTTATCATCCTCAATCTGATGGGCAAACTGAGATAGTAAACAAATGTTTGGAAGGATATCTTCGTTGCTTTGTATCTGATAAACAGACACAATGGGTCAAATGGTTGCCTCTGGCTGAATGGTGGTATAACACTTCCTTCCATACATCAACAAAAATGACCCCATTTATGGCACTTTATGGGTATCAGCCATCATCCATCACATCATATTTAAGAGAAAATTCTAAGGTTCAAGCAGTGGAACATCACATCGAACATCAACAACAAGTCCTCCAACTCTTAAAGGATAACCTCGTGTTGGACATAATAGAATGAAACAACAGGCAGATCAACATCGCAGCGAAAGAAGTTTTGATGTAGGTGATTGGGTATTCCTACGGCTACAACCACATAAGAAAATGTCCCTCAAGAAAGCTAAGAAGGATAATAAATTATCACCAAAGCATTATGGTCCGTACAAGCTGGTGCAAAAGATTGGTGCTATGGCATACAAATTAGAGCTTCCTACATCTTCTTGATTGGACCAGATTTCCATGTTTCATGTTTAAATAAGGGTATAGGTGACAAGCTCCCAATTCAAATAATATTTCCAGAACTTGACAAGGAAGGAAAAATTATATTGGAACGAGAAGCAGTCACAGAAACAAGAACTCGACAACTACGAAATCGATCAATTTCGGAGTATCTTATCAAGTGGAAGAACTTATTTGCTGAAGATTCCACATGCGAGGATGAGAATTTTATACAAAAGCATCCAAAACTACTCAAGCATTGAGGACAACACTTTTTTTGAAGGAGAGGGGCATGTTGGGTCCCTATAATACTAGTGATTACCCCATTACTATTGTAGTTGTACCCCTTATTAATATTGTTGCGCCCCCCCGGATGCGGGTGTAATGTCTGCATTTAAGTTGCCTGAGCTGCCCACGCGCCGAGGTCATGCCTTCACACTGTGGACAGGTGGATGACATGGGCTCCGGGCTTGTTATGGTCCAAAAGGATGCTGGGAGTCTTTATGGCGATTCATTGCGATGGGTTTTCCAATGTTCAGTCATCTGTTATCGAGTAATGGATAACACAAGTCCCATTATGTATCTGTATCTCGGCTCTGGTTTTGGTTATTCGAAGGTTCAGTTTTTCATGGAGGAGAGAGGCTTGGAGGGTAGTGTTACCACCCTCGAGCTCCTCCCCTGTCCGACTCGCCTGGTCCTGTTGAATTTGGATTCTGCTGTTGGGTGGTCTCACCTGGTTTTTGCTATTGGTTGGTCCAACCTGGTTCAGGGGAATCTGTTATTTGCTGTTGGGTGTTTTCGCTAGCCGTTCGTGGGGTGGTTCGGCCTGGTTTAGTGGATTCTGTCTTTGGAAGCTGGGTACTCCTACTGGGTTCAGGGGAATTTGTTGTTTGCGGTTGGGTGTTGTTGCTTGTCGTTCGTGGGGCGGCTCCGCCTGGTTCAGGGGTCTCTGTCTTTGAATGCTGGGTACTTCAATTGGGTTCAGGGGAATTTGTTGTTTGCTGTTGGGTGTTGTCGCTGGTCGTTCATGAGGTGGTTCCGCCTGGTTCATCCGAGGCAGGGACATTGGTACAAGCCCCGTGAAGTTCTTCCGGGTAACAGTAGGCTCAAGGCCGTCAACCCACGCCCTGTTTTTTCCATGGCACCTCGAGCTGGCTATTGTAGGCCACGAAGGGGTGGTAATTCCAATGGGAGCCAGAGTGGCACTAGCGGTCATCATCGTTCCAGCCCGCGGAGAATTTCGCCTTTGGCTTGTGCTTCACCCCCCCCCGGGGAACTCGGAGAATTCGGCAAAAGATGTTTGCAACGCAGTGCAGACTGCGACTCTCTACTACAGACGCAAGAAGAATAAACCAGTGGTCAAGGCAATGATAACAGTCATTTTTGAAGAAGAGGATGAGGGGGATGGAAGCTCGGAAGAGGATAAGGAAGAAAGAACTCCCCCATCCACGGACAATTCCTCCAAGAGTAAGGATAGCTCCTACAGTCCGGAAAATCAAAGCAAGATGGATGAGGATAGCACAGTTGGCTATTCCGCTGAGCAGAAGGAAGCTCTCCAAGAGATCAGAGGCCTCAAAGGGAAAGAACCCCTGGACTCTATGGGGGATCCTTCAAAGGTTCAAAAAGACAGCCATCCCTGCAAGTCTTCTTTTCCGCAAAGTATGACGAATAGAGCAGAGTCTGAGGATACGTTTGATTACACCTTGTATCTTAAGCTTCCTCCTCGCATTGAGAGCATTGATGCTCTTCCGGTCGGTATGGAGGTTACGTGGGAGCGGGACCCTGTTCTTGCTGCTGAAGACTGCAAGAAACATGCGCAGGAGCGTGAGGCTGACGCGCAAAAGAAGCTGGGAATTTGATGCCCGTAGTGTTCTGGGTAAGCCTGTCCTCAGGCGTTCAGTGTGCCTTTCTTTTGTCTCTTTGTGTAAGGTGGTTTGCAGCAATTATCATTGTCGTTAGGTGTCATGTTTGGTTTTTAAGGTCTCAGCCCTGCGGATCGGGTCATCTCTGTAATGTCGAGTCTGTCTATTAGTGTCGAGACAAACAGTCCTGTTATGTTTTGTTATGTTTTGTTATGCTAGCCTGCATATACAGTCCTTCCAGGTTGGTGAAGAAAGTTTTGACCGAGAGTTGCACTCTCGCTCTCAGAGGTGTTCACCTCTTGTAAATAATCTTTTTGTTTTTTAATATATTTAGTTAGCCTTTGCCAAGAAAAAAAAAAATATTGTTGCGCCCCTATTGCCCCCATATTGTTATTACTATGCCCCATAGAATCCCTCTATTGTTACTTTTGTTTCTTTATATTATTATTGTTAGGTCGGCTGGGTTATATTGTGACTCCTTAGACTCCTATATATAGAAAGGAGGTTTTTTCATTTGTATCATCCGAGAATTGTTCATTTATGTAATGTAAAGGAGGTTTCCTGCTCGAAGAGGCTGAATTCTAAGGCGTTGATCTATCTTTTCTATCTTTACTTGAGTTGGTTCATAATAGGTTCTGTCGTAGCCGTAAGAATCAGTTCCACCATTCAGATCTATCAGATCGGCCATTCAGATCCAACAGTTTGGGTTCTATAGTAGTCGCAACAATCAGATCCGCCATTCAGATCTAGCAGCAAAGGTTCAATCACTACCAAATTCCTACTCATACTATGCAGTTGATGGTTTCACTAGAAAATCTAACTATTTATGTGGCTCCTATACCTAGGTGTGATTCTCGGAAGACATTGGGAAAAATTAACTTTTCTAGGAATCGACTACTGCAGTATTCCTAAGCGAGGAGTAAAACTCCTTTCAGAGTAAGAAAAAAAACAAAAAAAACAAAAAACAAAAAAAGTCTGAGACCATCCTGGGACTCTTATAGGATACTTAGCTCATAAGAATCAGGTCAATGGGCTAAGCAAGGTGGTACCATTCACTTGTCAACGTCAAAATTTTGGGTGATCCCAAATTTTTTTCACAGTAATGATAAGTGCACTAGATCTGTGCATGGTACAAACCAGAGCTCAAGCTATGGCCAATGAGAAGATAGTCACCTTTGAACAAAATTTGGAGGCATTAACAAAGTAGATCTAGACCTTAAATGATACAATCACAAATCACAAGTCAGGGGAACAATCAGACGCATATCATTTTAATGAAAACCTTGAGGGTGAGTCTAGCCATTCTCTTCACTTCTACGGAAACGACTAATAGTCCCAGCCTCGACCACCCAAGCTAGATATGTATAAATTTGATGGCTCTCTTCTAGCCACATGGCTAGCATAAATGGAGCAATATTTCACTTTGAATCACATTATAGATGATGTCACTAAGCTAAGTGTGGGAAGCCTATACTTGGACCAAGAAAGATGGAAATGGTGGCAGTGGCATCAACACTGCTATGCAAGGCCAATGACTTGGCAGATATTCTCAAAAGCCCTTTCTATTTGCTTTCACCATCAATCTAACTTTTTGGGTTATCTTACTAAGCTCCAATAGACAGGCACAGTACAAGTATATATTAAAACCTTTGAAGAATTAGCCTTTTACACAGGAGGTCTAGCAGATGAATTCTACTTGGAATGTTTTGTCAATGGTCTCAAAGACACCATACAAGCCCATGTCCAACGGCAACACCCAGTCTCATGGCTAGCAACTTGCAAGATAGCTCATGAAGTAGAACACATGTTAGCGGCCCAGTCGACTCATCCAAATTTCATAGCCAAGGGATGCCCCACCTAGGATCTGAGCACTACCCAAACACTTAAGGTTCAAAAGGTGTCACCAACGGAAATGGTGGAAAGAAGAAAGCAGGGATTCTATTACTACTGTGATGAGAAATACTCCCCGAGGCATAAATATAAGGAACCCAAATTCTTTCAAATTGATGCTACTGATGATAGTGCATCTGAGGAAGCCCAACCATTTGAGGGACCAGAGGAGGAAGATGATGACAACTAGTCAGACAATGAGCTCCCAGCTACACCTGAAGAACCAGTTATCTCACTTCATT
Organism: Pinus taeda; assembly: GCA_000404065.3. Lineage (NCBI taxonomy): Eukaryota > Viridiplantae > Streptophyta > Pinopsida > Pinales > Pinaceae > Pinus > Pinus taeda. Next base: position 177,050 of record APFE031115671.1, on the reverse strand, counting down.
CATTGGCAAGAATTTCTTCTCCCCAAACTTTCAAAATAAGAGGTTTTATTAAGCATCGCCCTGTAGTAATCTTGATTGATAGTGGTAGTATGCATAACTTTATCCATCAAAGAGTCACTGAAGCAATACATTGTTTTGTTAGAGTAGTCTCTAATTTCCAGGTTTGGATTGTTGATGGGGGGAAAATGAAATGTGAAGGCCGCTATGAAAATGTCAAACTTCAAATGGGGGATTATCACCTAAAGACGCACATGTTTGCCATCAACATGGGTGAGTGTTACATTGTCTTGGGTGCTAAATGGCTCTACACACTCGACCCAATCACAATAGATTTCCAGGAGTTATATATGAGCTTTAAGTAGAATAACGACACTCATACCCTCTGCGGACTCCAGGGAGGTGCTCCTTCTATCATCAGCTCACATAGGATGGAAAAAGTGTTAATAAAGGGAAACCATGGAGTTGTAGCTCAATTTAATGCCATCCAATCCTTTGAACCCACTTCTCTTCATATTCATCCTAGATGCAACAGGTCTTAATCAACTATCTGTCGGTCTTTGACAAGCCTCATGAGCTTCCACCCTCAATAGGGGAACATGATCATAGCATTACTTTGGTCCTAGGGGCACAACCACCAAATGTGTGCCCATATAGATATTGTTTCACCCAAAATAATGAAATTGAAAAAATAATCAAGGAACTCCTAGAAGCCTGTGTCATTCGTCCTAGAATTAGTCCTTTTCCTTGCCTATGGTCATGGTTCTCAAGAAAGATGGGGAATGACATATGTGTCCAGGCATCAGGGCCCTCAACAAGCTGACGGTCAAAGATAAATTTCCCATCCCCGTTGTTGATGATTTGCTGGATGAACTAACTGGGGCTCAATTCTTTAATGAGCTTGACCTTCACTCGGGCTATCACCAAATTCGCATGAAAGAAGTAGACATTTCAAATACTGCTTTTCGAACTCATGAAGGCCATTATGAATTCCTAGTCATGCCATTTGGTCTCTGTAATGCCACATCCACTTTTTAGAGCCTCATGAATCACCTACTCAAAACATATCTCAGAGAATTTGTCCTTGTTTTCTTTGATGACATCCTCATCTACAACCTCACCTAGGAAAATCATCTTCAGCATGTAGATCTTCCCTTACAGCTGCTCCAGAAGCCTAAATTATTTTTCAAATTGTCCAAATGCTCTTTTGGCATGGAAGAAGTTGAGTATTTGGGCCACATTGTGGGGTGTGAAGATGTCAAGGTGGATCCTAAAAAGATCCAGGTAATGCAAGATTGGCCTCAACCAAAGACCTTGAAGAGATTGAGAGGAATTTTGGGTCTCACTAGCTACTATCACAAATTTATCCACAATTATGGTCACATTCCTAGACCCCTCACTCACCTTCTCAAAAAAAAATTATTCCTCTGGAATGGTGAAGCACAATAGGCATTTATAGCTCTCAAACATGCCATGTGTTCCACTCCCGTATTGACACTACCTGACTTCACCAAATCTTTTGTGATTGAATTTGATGCTTCAAGTACAGGTATTGGGCCTATCTTAATGCAAGAAGGTCAACCCTTTGCCTTCATTAGCCAACAACTAAGTGGGACAAATCTGGGAAAATCTACCTATGAGAAGGAGATGATAGCCATCTTACATGCAGTGGATACTTGGCAACCATACTTATTAGGGCGGCATTTCCAAATCTGCACAGACCATCAAAGCCTTAAATATTTTTTGGAGCAATGCCTATCCTTGCCATAACAAAATAAATGGCTAGCCAAAATGTTGGGATATTATTATGAGATAATTTACAAGAAAGGACGTGAACATGTCATAGTGGATGCTTTATCATGCCAATTTGAGAAGGAAAGCACCCTGCTAGCCATCTCTCTTTCCATTCCAGAGTGGATTGAAGAGGCTCACAAGGAATGGCTTTCACATCCTTTGCTCTCCCAACTCATTAATAAATTGTAGGCAGATCCAAATTCCACAACGGGCCACACTTGGCAGGGTGAGATTCTTCACTACAAGGAAAAAGTAGTGATATCACCAACATCCACCCTCAAAAGTCGCATTTTTGCAAAGTTGAACTCATCTCCAACTGTAGGCCATTCAGGCTTTCAGAAGACTTATGCTCACACTCAACGTTCATTCTTTTGGATAGGCATGCAAAAGGACATTCTTACTTTTGTAGCTGAGTGTGACGTGTGTCAGTGCCACAAAGGAGAAATAGTCAAATCCTTAGGCACATTACAACCATTTCCCATCCTTGCCTCAATCTAGATGAAGGTTTCTATGGATTTCATTATGGGTCTTCCGAAGTCAGGCAACAAGTGAGTCATCATGGTGGATGTGGATAGAATTTTTAAGTATGCTCATTTTTTCACCCTACCCCACCCTTTTACACCAGCTTTGGTGGCTCAATATTTCATGGACCATATTTTCAAATTGCATGGCATGCCCACTTCCATTGTTTTTGACCATGACCTAATCTTCACCAGTAACTTTTGGTAGGAACTCTTCAGGCTAAAAGGTACCCAACTACAACTCAGTACTTCCTATCATCCCCAAACTGATGGCCAAACTGAAGTAGTCAACAAATGTCTGGAGACCTACCTTAGGTGTTTCACTTCAGAAAAGTAACACCTATGGGTACAGTGGTTACCTCTAGCCGAATGGTGGTATAATACTAACTATCATGCCACCACCAAAATGACTCCATATGAAGCAGTTTATGGTCAACTACCTCCTTCATCTACTTCTTATATCCAAGGATGCTCGATGGTACAAGCAGTGGATCAACTCCTAAAGAACCGTGCAACCATGCTAGCCCACCTCAAAGAGAATCTCCATCAAGCTCAAAATTGCATGAAGCAACAGGCAGACCAACATCGTTCAGAGTGGAAATTTCAAGAAAGGGATCAGGTATTCTTGAGGCTACAACCATATAAGCAAACATCACTCAAAGACAAAGGTTGTCAGAAATTATCTCAAAAATTCTATGGACTGTATCAAATACTTCAGTGCATCAAAGAAGTAGCCTACAAGCTAGCCTTTCAATCCACTACAAAAATCCATCCAGTCTTCCATGTCTCATGCCTCAAGAAAGTGGTTGGGAACCATTGCAGAATTCAAACTAGTCTACTGGAATTGGATTAAGAAGGTTCAATATGGCTCCAACTTGAACAGGTTCTTAACATGCGAGAATGACACTTTTGCAGTTGCACGATCAAGGAAGTCCTTCTCAAGTGGAAAGACACCTCTCCAAAAGATGCGACCTAGGAACCAACCACTATTCTTCAGCAGTTTCCACAACTTCGTCCTTGAGGACAAGGTTATTTTTATAAGGGAGGGCATGCTAGGGTCCAACCCTAACCCCCTTATTTATGTAATAGGGTTGATTCATAGTTATAGTTAGTAAAGAGTTAATAAAGCCCATATTAATATTGTACGTGGTTGACCCAAATTTAAAGAAGGGACCACAATTAGTTGCAAATGAGCCATGGTATTAGATAGATGGTATTAATAAGAACCATGGTAATAACCCATGGTATTGCATGTATGAATTTTATATAAAGGATAGAACCCCTTGAGGAGCGACGCGTCTTATTTTGTAATTAATCCCAGCTCTATTGGAGGTTCCCCCCTCAAAGAGGCAAGTGAACATTGCTTTCTTTTTTGAATAATAAAATACATGCTGTTAGTTCTTATTCTTCTTTGTTCTACGTATATTTCTTCACATATTTGGTATTCTGGTATCTTCTCATAGTTCAAGAGAATAACATTATCATAGTATAAAAATGTGGCATAATGTGGTTTAATTACAAGAAAACTAAGCATTTTTTAGGCATTTACTTGCAGGGCTTTGATGGCGACAACCAGAGGATAATCTAGTAGGTTTTCTACCTCATTAATTCCCTAACCCGACTTGGGACCACAACATCCTCACTCACCAGTTTGAATTCCTTGACAGCCAAGTAACTCCTAGAACAAGTGAAGCTTAAGAGGGACCAGATCAACCATTTCTAAGATCAAGGAGGGAACCACTCATATCTTCAAGGGAACTGTTATCAACAACCCTTTTGTATCAATAAACAAGATGGAAATCTCATTAGGATTCAAAGTTTTTATTCAACTATGTGTATCTATTGAGCTCAAAGCTTGACATTGTTATTTTCACTTTCATGTGATGTATGAGACTTTTACTTTCTGATAATGAGAAGTTGGTTATTCAATTGCATATTAGTTAGTTTTAGAGAGCCGAGACCCTTGGGTTTGGGCCCAACCCTGAGGCTTTGGTCCCTATTTTGTAATTTTCTTTTTTCTTAGTTCCAAGCATTCCATGTCTTTCTTTCATTGCAGTAGAGGTTAAGCTATAAAAACTTGTGATTCCAAGATTCTACATCACCTCTCTTGTGGGAGAATGGTTGGAAGGATTCACAATATTAGCCCACAAGAATTGTGTTTATGACTTCTTGGAAATAAATAGATGTTATTTTCCCTTCTTCATATCTACTTTCTGTAACTTAGGATTTAGTTCAATGAGCATAGTAGTGTAATGGCATAAAATAAATGTGATTCAAATTCAAATAATATTTTCCATCATAGTTTACATCACTATGTTAATGATCAATTCATTTATGTATCTGGTTGGTTGCAGGGTTGTGTTGATTAGGAAGGGGGGCACTTATTTCGCCTCCATTTTGTACTTCTCCATATTCTCTTTCCATCCGTCAATTCTTCCCTTAAAACTTTGTTTCCACAGTCACTTTGCATATGAAATTTAGGATAATGTGTGCATTCATCCTAGTGCAAGAAAGACCTCTGAGAGGTCTTGGGATTGGCTAGGAGGCTGCCCCAACCTTCCTTCACTATCTCAAACTATCATATACCTATTAATGCCCTCAATACATCATCTCCACCCTAAAAAGGCTCTTGGAACCCTTCAAATAAAATTACACATCCTCCTGTAGCAATATAAGACCACCTGTAGTAGGTTTGTAGCACCATTTTTCTTCACCTACTTTGCTCCACACTTCATCCTTAGCTCATTCAAGATGAATAATGACCTCAAGTTGTGAATTGATGGTCAAGAGAAGATCCTAAAACACTCCAACCATTTATTTCCCTCACTGCAAAACAATGTAGAATTAGTGTTTTTCAATCACAAGCATGATGCAAGTTAGATTTCTAATTTTCAAGCAAGTGTGAAATAGATAAATGATACATCCAATTATGCTTATGAATTGATGAATTATGAAAGATGGACTACCTTTCCTTCTGCAAGTATATTAACCCTTTTCCTTTGATGAAATTATTAATTAGTTGTCAACAAGTTGAACAGATGGCATTTTCACTTTCATAGCTAGAATCAGTTTTTAATTGTACTTTCATTAGCAAGATTTCACTATAGTTAAATAGGAGGAATGATATCTGAACACCTTGATATAATTTCATGACTGAGGGTGGAATGAGTAGAGTCTATCCTACTATATATATAGTATTATCACCTCTATGTTTGTACGAACCCTAGATTGATAATTTTTGTCGAGGATCCCTTGGGAGTTGTAACATTCTTGGTGCAATACCAGAGCTCACCACTTTTTGGCACTGTTTCCAGGGAGGTGTCTAAGTATATTTTGTTTATTCTTAAGCATTTTTTCTCTTCTACATTAAGTTTTTAAAAAGTAAAAAATAAAAAAATAAAAAATAAAAGAAAATTCATGCCTCGTAGAAGTAGTGATAATCAAGGAAAATTCTTACGAAATACCCTCATACCCTCAAGAAATCAACCTTCACTCTTCTTCGATGACTATGAACTTCCCTGATTGGCTACAAGGGAGTTAAAAGAACTTCTAGGTGAGAAACCTAAAAAATTTGAAGGAATTATTGGGGAAGAATAAGTACCCACTTCACCTACCTAAACTATGGCTGAAAAATAGGAACACTGAGGTTTTCCCCATCAAGGAAACCAATGGAGAGGCTAGGATGAATAATATAAGCCTTGCTTCCCTTCCCCACTTTCATGGCTTATCCTCTAGGGATCCTGACACCATCATGTTTAAATTTTTTGTTGTTTGTAGGACCTATGACTATGGCTCTGATGAGCAGAAGATGAAGTTGTTCCCCTCAACCCTTAAAGATGCAACCTTGCACTCGTTTATGGGTCTTCCAGGGGGCATTACCACTACCTAGGCCCAAATGCAGTAGGCATTCAACAATAAGTATAGGGACTACTATAGGTCCAAAGGAAACAAGGAGGAAATATTTAGGATGAATCTTGGACCTGATGAATACTTAGAGGACTATGAGGAGAGATTTCAACTCAATTATAGGAGGGCCAGTTGTACCCTTGATTATGAGTCACTCGGGTTAGTTCTTCTCTAAGGGATTAGGTAGGATGTGTTGGAAACCCTCAACATGCTTCCTAGAGGAGATATCTATCAATTACCCTATGATGACATCAAAATTGTATTCAAGAATCTCTCTAGGTCTGCTAGGAAAAAGGGTAGGGAAAGTCAAGGCTTGGTCAGTTCCTCTCCCTCCACAAAATCTATCAAGAATGAGATAGCGAACATGTTGGAGGATTTCAAGAGAAATGATACATACCTTTTCCATTGCAAATGGATACCATGAAAATCAAGAGAAATCAAGAGGAAGCAGAGAGGGCACTATTTATTTTCTTCCTTGGATGCACTAAAAGACATCCTAGGAATGAAGGTCCATTGAATGTCATATAAGTCTACCTATTTTGTGAAGAAAATCATGCAACAGAAAAATTCCCCTCTTTTCCAAGCCTAAGAGTTGTATACAAAGGGTAAGAAGATGGTTCAAAGAAACTTGTTTCATTAATCAAAGAAGGCCTTAAAGACCTCGTCCATATCAACAGGGCAAGCAAGTTGCATATTAATATTCTTACAATCGAAATCAGAATGCACCTTTCCACCCTTGTTACCCTTCCACTCATCCATCATGGTCCACACCTCATTCTTGGCCTTATGCTCCTCCATATCCTCCTTAACCTATCAACAATCCTTTTCAGCCATATCCTCCCCAATCTTTTCAATGGGGCAACCCATCACAAGGGTGGAGGCCTCAAGCCAACTAGCCTCTTGCTTTACTCCCTCCATGTAAACATAAATCATAGATCATTCATCCTACTTCACCTAATCAACCTCAAATACCTCCTCAACCTAATCTAAAATCGAACAACAAGCATGCATAATAGGTCTATACTGGGGAGACATCCTATCCTCCTTATGCTATGGAAATCTAGGAGATCAACCTTTGGCATGGGAGAGTGCTCTCGGATAATAATCCACCTTCTCCACATGAATATCTTGAGTAAGAGAAGGAAGAGGGTGCTCCTCAAGTCAATCCACCTCCCTTTCTTGAAAGGTTGATCCATTGTAGCTAGCACACCCAAGAAGAGGTTGAACTTTTGGGAAAATTGGAAATTTTTTGTGTTAAGATACCTCTTCCATAGGCCATTAAAGATGTTCAACTCTATAATAATATTATTAAGGAAAATGATTTCAAAAATACTAGTAAAATAAAAAGAGACACCCCCACCATCAATGTAGTTGGGAACTTATCTGTTCTGATGCTTGGGAGGGTGATCTTCCTGAAATACCTAGACCTTCGTAGCCCAGTAATGGATGTGCACATTGATGGAATTATGGTCCCTAATACCCTGGTTGATCTTGGGGTTGTAATCAATTTGATGACTAGGGAAACCATGTTGAAGCTCAATCTCCAAGGGGATTTGAAAAAGACCACAACAGTGTTGTAGATTCCTGAGTGAATTTTTGAAGATGTTATAGTATCCATTGACTCTTGGGAGTATCCTACTAATTTCTTAATTGTTATCCTCTTATATTAGGAAAACCTTTCTTGGCCACTGTTGATGCCTACATTAGTTGTAGGGATCGCAACATAACTATCAAGAATGGACATTTATCCAAACAACTTGTGTTGTATCCTCCTTTTGTGCCTTCTATTGAACATGACTTACCATTGTGGTTAGAGGATGAGGAAGACAATTATTTATATCACACAACCCCCTACTTAATATGTACTCTAGAAACAATTATAGGAGGTAGACAACCTGATAAGGATGACCTCATTGACCATATCTTATAAAACCAACCTCCCAATGCCATACCAATTGATGAACTGGTGAAAGAATCTAGGAGTAATCCTTGGATTGAATTCTGCTAGGTTGACTCAAGTCCAGAGCATGTCAATATTGTGGAATTTGGCCCATCGATAAATTTAAATATAAACCCCTATCTCTCGACCAAATAGGAAGAACAATTATGCATAATACTAAGTGAAGAAATAGATGTTTTTTCTTGGGATTATAAGGAAATGAAAGGGGGGCATCCCTCGGTTTGTACTCATCATATTTACATCAAAGAGGGATGAAAACTTGTGTGCCAACCCTAGAGGAGGATGAACTCAACCCTTAAGTACATTGTGGACGAATAATTACAAAACCTACTAGAGGTAGGGTTCATATACCCCATTTTGGATAGTGAGTGGGTGTTCCCTCTATTTTTAGTTCCAAATAAGAATGGAAAGTTGAGGATTTGTGTTGACTATAGAGAGCTTAACAAGGTCACAAATAAAGATTATTTTCCCTTTCCCTTCATTGACCAAGTCCTAGATGGTCTTGTAGAAAAGAAATTATTTTCCTTATTGGATGGATTTAGTGGATACAATCAAATCCAGATCAGCCCTAAAGACCAAGACAAGGCTACATTTACATGCCCCTAGGGCACTTTCTCCTATAGAGTTCTCCCATTCAGTCTATTGAATGCCCCTGCTACTTATTAGAGGGCAGTTTTAAGTATCTTTGATGAACTTGTTCATGACTCTGTTGATATATACATGGATGATTTCACTCCTTATGGTTGTGACTTCTAGGAATCTCTCTCTACTCTGTGAAGAGTCTTGAATAAATGTAGTGAAATGAATCTCATTAAGCCCTAATAAATTTTAATTCTTGACGAATGCAGGGACTATCCTTGGTCACTCCATATCCAAGGGAGGGATAGAGGTTGACCCAAACAATATTACCATCATCAAAAGGGTCTCTACCCCTCAAAATCAAAGAGATTACACTAGTTTCTTGGGATTAGCTGGGTATTATAGAAGGTTCATCAAATATTTTAGTAACATGGCCTCATCTTTGTTTGGATTACTAGCCAAGCATTCATATTTTTGTTTGAAAAGAAACTATCAAGAGGTCCTTGAAGTGTTGAAAGAAAATTTTACCACTGCACCCATCAATAGGGGTCACAACTGGGTATTTCCTTTCCATATCCACACTGATGCATCAGATAAAGTTGTGGGGGAAGCCTTAGGACAAGTAGAAGATAAACTTCCTTATGTTATCTATTTCATTAGTAAGAATTTTTCTAAAGATGAGTTGAATTACAATTGTCACTGGAAAATAACTCTTAGTTGTAGTACATTATTTAAACAAATTCAGGCACTATATCACTGGGTGTCAAATGTTTGTCCGTACTAATCATGCAACCATTAAGTATTTAATGAATAAGCATGTTTTCAATGCCACAATAATTAGATGGTTGTTATTGTTACAACAGTTTGATTTGACTATTATTGACAAACTAGGGAAAGAAAATGTGGTTGCAGATTTCTTCTCGAGACTAACCTTGCCTACAGGTAATGAGGATACAGTGGATGACCAAATTCCAGATGAACACCTCTTTTCCATCTCAATTCTTCCTCCTTGGTTTGGCGAAATAACCAACTACATGGTTGCTGGGAGGTTCCCTCGTAATCTATTATCCAAGGAGAAAAGAAAGATTGTAAAGAAAAGTGCTTATTTCACTTGGATTGGGGGAAATCATTTCATATTGGGACCAGATCATATCTTTAGTAGATGTCTAAGGGAAGAAGAGCTCTTTGAAATCCTCTCAAGATTCCATTATGGACCTTCTAGGGATCATTTTGCTACTAAGTGGAAATCCATTAAGTTTTACAGGCTCGTTACTATTGGCCCAATTTATATCAAGGTGCAAGGAGATACACCACTAGATGTGATCATTGCCAAATGATGGCAAGCCCACACTGAGGGATGAAATTCCCTTACAACCCAAAGTGGCCTTAGAGCCATTTGACAAGTGGGGTATGGATTTCATTGGGCCATTTGATTCACCATTGGGACAAAAGAAGTAAATCATTGTGTGCACTAATTACATAACAAAGTGGGTTGAGACAAAGGAAGTTAAAGCATCAAATGAGCAGAAGGTGGCTAATTTTTTAGGAGAAAACATCTTCTACAGGTTTGGTTATCCAAGGGAGGTAGTCATCGATCAAGGAGAACAATTCACATCAAATTTGATTGAAGATCTCATGAGGCAACACCATATCAATTATAGGACATCCACTTCCTATCACCATCAAGGAAATGGGAAAGTAGAGCTCACAAATATAGCATTGGAAAGAATTCTAACCAAGGTTGTTAGCAACAGTAGGAAAGATTGGGAAAATAGACTCGTAGAAGCTATTTAGGTCTACAACACCACTTATAAGATCACCATTAGATTCACTCCCTTTGAGTTGGTCTATAGGAGGAAGGCCCTATTGCCTATTGAATTTGAGTAAAATACCTTGGGGATGGTAGCTCAATTAGACTTGAATCTCACTTCAGCACAATAGGAAATTTTGCTTCACCTCTATGGTTTAGATGAATTCAGAATGCAAGCTCTCCTACACACTTAGGTAATCCAACTACAAAGCAATATTTGACATGATAAGCACAATAGAAAAGGAATTTCTAAGAAGGAGAATGGGCCCTGTTGTATGATTCCAGATTCAAGGATTTCAAGGGGAAGTTGATGATAAGATGGATGGGTCCCTTTCTAGTAGAAACGTTTCATGAGAATGGGTTTTTCCAAATCAAAAAAATTGATGAGGAAGACATTCCCTTAATTTTTAATGATCATAGGTTGAAATTGTACAAGAAACCTCTGTCCAAGGAATATTTTGTCAGTTTAGTCAATGGAGAATTAAATATGATTTGGAGGCCAATAGCCCTTATTCCACCAAAATTCAAAAAAAAAAAAAAAAACTAATAAGAGAGCCTAGATGAAAACCTCTATGAGGCATCTAATGCCAACTCCAGGGTTGAAAAACTCTTTGAGGTAGCCCAGGAGAAAAAAAGAGAAAAAAATAAAAATATCCCTAGGTGAAAACCTCCTCTAAGGTGCCTAGGGTAGGCATGCAAGTTCAAAACATCTATAGAGGCAACCTTCTTGTCTCAGAAAAGAAAAAAAAATAAAAAAAAATAAGAAAGAGAAAATAGGAGCACAAGGAAGGAGCTTTCACACCATTTCTACTAACATTCTTTTTCGTTTATAGGACTACACATAGTTGGAAGATTTTATGGCTACAATACTAAACCTACAAGTTTCCATCCATCCTCCCATCCACACACCTCATCTCCATACTCTCCACTCATATAACCATCTCTGTCCACCATCCAATCAACAAGAAACTTAAATTTCACCTCCTCACCATGTTCCTACAGGAGGGACCTATATTGCTATAGGGGGTCATGTAATGCTACAAGTGGATACTGTGAAGCTATAGAAGGGGGATCCAATGATAATAACATACCAAAAGGCCATGACGCCTCAAGGAAATGATAAAGGGGGGTCATCCATGTTAGAAAATTATATATTACAAAGCAATGGAACACATAAAAACATTGCAAAAATATAAACACATAAAACAAAAGAGACACAGATATACGTGGTTCACCCAAATTGGGCTATGTCCACGGAGAAACAACCAATCCTTCCTTTTATATTATCCAACAAAATGAATAGATACAACCCACAGTAGATCTATTGTAATTCCCTCTTTACTCTCAAACAATCTCCTCTCTCTTTCTTGCTCATAATACACATCTACATAGTTGCAATACAATTCCCTCATATATAGAGAGGGGTTGCCTTCTAAGGGAAAAAAACCCTAAATTAAACATAACTTATATCATCAGATTTCCACCTAATGAATGACCCAGATTGACTATGAAATTACAACATTTTACAAGGAAAGTTTATTTCTATTTTTAGCTTCAGGGGTGTTGCCCTCAATCCCCCGCCAGGGGGGGCTCTAAATAATCATCGCCGGCCCCCTAGCGGCATGCATATATGGGTGGTGTTGCCACCCCATTACAAACTAGGGTCCAATGGGGTGATACCTTTGAATAGAAAAGATAATCAGGCTCCACACCTAACAGTCCAGTGATTCTTTCATCACCCATCCATTCCATTTAGCAAAAGCTTGGTCAAAATTGCCACTTTGTCTTACCTTTAAAAAAACCATAGAAACACCTATTTTCTATTCCCCCAAAATCTACACCACTTCCTCATGAATCTAACATTGTCCTCATGGCCTTTCATCACTTCCTCTCAACACCAACATGCAAGATGAAGACTTTAAGGGAAGATTAAATTGCTACTACATGGACAAAAATCCTCTTGTAGCAGCTTGTGCAGTCACAATAGAAATCCCTGAGGTCTTTTTGTCACCCACAGAAAGCATGATGGAATCATGCCTACGACTAGGAAGGGAAACATCATTCCCAAGAAGGCATTCCACTAGCAACAACAGCTTGGACATCATGGAGGCACCCTCACACACACAACAAAGTTAGCAGTGAAGGTATCATCAAGTTATGAATACATGCACCAGAAACAAGAAAAATAATCAACTTCCTCTGAGATCATGATGTTATATGGCCCAACTCTAGCATGTAACCATATCTATCAATTCGATCCACAACTAGGATTAGGTATGGAAATCCTCACCTCTTCACTATGCATAAAATGTCTAAAATGTGTAATGGTCGAGAAAGGAATTTTAATAGGTTGGAGGTGGCCATTGAACTTGGTCACCCTCGATCAGTGAAATTAAGTTTGTATTGGTCACCCATACTGTTATGAAACCAACTCAACAAAAGATAGAAAAGATAGATCAATGCCTTAGAATTCAGCCTCTTCGAGGGGGCAACCTCCTTTACATTACATAAATGAACAATTCTTGGATGATACAAATGAAAAGACCTCCTTTCTATATATAAGAGTCTAAGGGGTCATAACATAATCAAAGCCTACATAACAATAATAATGTAAGAGCACAATAATAATAATAGTGGGCTTCTATGGGGCACAATAGTAACAATATGGGCACAATAAGGGCAAAACAATATTAATAAGGGGTATAACTACAATAGCAATGGGGTAATCACTAGTATTATGGGGACCCAACATGCTCCTCTCCTTTAAAAAAAGTGTTGTCCTCAATGCTTGAGTAGTTCTGGATGCTTCTGTATAAAATTCTCATCCTCCCATGTGGAATTTTTAGCAGATAAGTTCTTCCACTTGATAAGATACTCTGGAATTGATCGATTTCGTAGCTGTCGAGTTCTTGTTTCTGTGACTGCTTCTGGTTCCAATATAATTTTCCTTCCTCATCAAGTTCTGGCAATATTTCTTGAACTAGTAGCTTATCACCTATAACCTTCTTTAAACATGAAACATGGAAAACAGGGTGCAATCGAGAAGCTGCATGAAGCTCTAATTTGTATGCCATAGTACCAATCTTTTGCAATACCTTGTACGGACCATAATACTTGGGTGATAATTTATTATCCTTCTTAGCTTGCTTGAGGGACATTTTCTTATATGGTTGTAGCCTTAAGAATACCCAATCACCTACATCATAACTTCTTTCACTGCAATGTTGATCTGCCTGTTGTTTCATTCTATTCTGTGCCAACACGAGGTTATCCTTTAAGTGTTGGAGGACTTGTTGTTGATGTTCGATGTGATGTTCCACTGCTTGAACCTTAGAATTTTCTCTTAAATATGATGTGATGGATGGTGTTTGATACCATTAAAGTGCCATAAATGGGGTCATTTTTGTTGCTGTATGGAAGGAAGTGTTATACCACCATTCAGCCAGAGGCAACCATTTGACCCATTGTGTCTGTTTATCAGATACAAAGCAACGAAGATATCCTTCCAAACATTTGTTTACTATCTCAGTTTGCCCATCAGATTGAGGATGATAAGATGAGCTATGAGCTAACTGAGTACCAAGACAAGAAAATAATTTTGTCCAAAAATTTCTAGTGAAATGGGGATCTCTGTCACTTACAATAATCTTTGGGTTTCCATGTAGCTTTTGAATTGTTTCCATAAATGCAGTAGAAACTGTACTGGCTTTAAATGGATGTGATAATGCACAAAGTGTGCATACTTGGTAAGTCTGTCAACTACCACCATGATGACACTCTTTCCCTCAGACTTGGGTAAACCTGCGATAAAATCCATTGAAACTCCTCCCAACGTTGGCTTGGAATGGATAAAGGTTGTAATAGACCTGGCGTCTTAATTGTTTCAACTTTATTTTGTTGGCAAACCAAACATTCTGCCACAAACT